>CAUYRH010017560.1:0-61135 GCA_963574655.1 Perodicticus potto
GGGCACCAAGGTGTGTTATCCCTGGGCAATATACTAATCGCAATAACTTGAGACTCTGTCTAAAACAAAAAAAAAAAAAAAAAAAAAAAAAAACAGTAGATGTTGGCATGGCTGCAGAGAAAAAGAAATTCTTACACACTGTTGGTAGGATTGCAAATTAATAAAATCTCTGTGGAAAAAAGTGTGGAAATTCCTCTAGAAATAAATGTAGACTTACCATTCAATCCAGCAATTAATCCCACTGCTGAAAAACTACCCATAGTAAAAAAAAGTCATTTTATCCAAAAATACACCTGCACTTGAATGTTTATTGCAATGCAATTCACAATTTCAAAGATGTAGAATAAACCTAAGTGCCCATCAATTTATGAGTGGATAAAGAAAACGTGATATATATACACTATAGAGTACTACTCTTCCATAAAAAGGAATGAAATAATGTCTTCGTGGCAACTTAGATGGTACTGGAGAGCATTATCCTAAGCAAAGTATGTCAGGAATGGAAAAAATATACCATCAGTATTCTCTAGTAGTTGGGAGCTAGTTAAAGGGCACAAAGAGTTGTAAAGGTTGAAAATAAATAAGAAGGGAAAGTATACACTTATCCATTGGGTACAATGATCACTATTTCAGTGATGGGCACATGAAAAGCCCTGAGTTAGCCACTATAAAACTGTGTTTCCCAAACTCCAGTCCCTGACGGGTACTAGTCCATGGCCTGTTAGAAACTGGGCAGCACAGCAGGAAGTGAGTGGCAGATGAGTGGGCAAAGCTTCATCTGTGTTTACAGCCACTCCCCATCAGTCACATCGCCACCTGAACTCCACCTCCTGTCAGATCAGGGGAGGCACTGGATTCTCATGAGTGTGAACCCTACTGTAAACTGTGAATACGAGAGATGTAAGTTATGTGTTCCTTATGAGAATTAAATGCCTGGTGATCTGAGGTGAACCTACGGAAGGTATGCTAGCACTGGGGAGTGACTGCAAATACAGATTATCATTAGCAGACAGGTTTGACTGCACAGGGATCATAATAAATCAATTGCTTGCAGACTTATCAAAACCATCTTCCCCTCAGCCTGGCCCTGGGTCCACAGAAAGATTGTCTTCCATGAAACTGGTTCCTGCTACCAAGAAGGTTGGGGACTGCTGCTCCATGTAAAAAAAAAAACTTTTACCTGCCTTTTTAATATGAAATCAACACATGTTATTTGTTACAAAAAATACTCAATACCTATAATATTCAGAGCTCGAAAGATGGTACACAGTTATAAATGATATATTCCTTGCTCTAACAGTTCATAATCTGGTAGGGGAGTCAAGGCTTGTGGAAACATACTGATTTGAACCCCATCCTAATTCTATGTGGACAATAAGTACCTTATAAGTAGCAAATAAGACATAGGAACTGACTCTGTCTTAAATGAAGTGTTTGGTTAATTATTTTAAAATGAGAAAACTTAGCAAATCCATCTGAGTCCAGACCAGGATTGTTTCTCAGTTTTAAATAGGTTTTAGGTGCTCACCTACTTAGAGGAAGGAGAATAGCCACAGGTAAAATCAATTCGCCTATCTTTCTAATACCCCATTAGAAATATACAGTAAAAATATATGGTAGAAATTAAAAACCATCAGGCAAGCAAATAAATAATTTTAAAAGAACTCAATTTAAGTATCTCAAAGTACAAAACAATTTTTCTTATCCCATCGCTGTATGGGATAGATAGGTGATTAGGAGGAGTTTAATGGGTTTTCTTGGCTCATTCAGAAAACAGCTGTGGCTTGAGTTTACATGTGTTCAAACCCAAATTTTGTCGTCTCTTTTTCCCAAGGGTGCATATGATGTTTGGTGTTTTGTTTGTTTAGTTTTTAATTGAACCCCCAACTCAGTGTTTATTAACATATAACTTAGAAAAATATAATGGGGCTACAGGAAAAAAATGCAAAAACTCTATTGACACCGCAAAAGATTCAACTCAGTTACATTACCAGTTGGTCAAACTATTTTCTAGCACCAATTTTAGTTAGACAAAAATCAAGCCTAATAATTGTCAACCTGGGAGAGGTTAATTTGAAATTAACCACAAGTGGCAATTGTGAGTTCCACCATTTCTACTCTAAGAATTGCTGTTCTCTCTACTCAGACTACTGATGTACTCACCTCCTTTCTTTTCAACAGTCTTGCTTTTATTCTTTAGACTTAAAATTTTACCTAAAACAAATGTAGACAACTGGTCAATCCCTGATGGTACCTGGCCAGTTATTTTAAGAGGAGATTCAATATTAGCCAGAGTCACACTTTGTTTTTACCATAACTCCCAGTGAGACATGTCATAAGCCCCGGAAAAATGGCTTCAAAAGACCTTACTTAAAACTATCCTTTTCCTCTTTTAGTACCAAAAATAAAAGGCATCTGGCTTGCAGTACGGTTGTAAACCTTGCGAAACTTCTGCATTTTTATTTAATCAGAGATTTTCCAGAAGTCTAAAAATGATTATTCATCTCTAAAAAAATAAGGGAACCATATAGCTAGTTAGCTTTATAAACCAAGGTAAAAACAATTTTCTTAAGAGATGCCTTATGAGGTCATTGTTTCACATAATGAAAGAAGGAGATGAGGACAAGTATAGGTTAAAAGTCTTAGATCACTTTAATTGCTCGAATTGATGAATCTTCTTCAAGGAAAAAAGTGGGCTCCATTTCTGTTTTTAAGAATCCAGAGTATCTGTAATAGTGCAACTAATGACAACCTTCGCCTTGTTCTTGCTAAAGAGGAAACCCTATAATAAGAGCTTCCCAAAATGTCAAATAATACTTGTCTCATAACAGGGCTTCTTTGTTCATTCACCATGTCTCTTTTGATATGCGCAGATAATAAAAGTTCATGTAAAACTAAAGGTAATATAGAGCAGAAGCCAACACTAATTCTGTATAAATATGTCTGATTAATAAGAATGCCATTGTTATGGTTATTTCATAATGTCATGATTGTTAAAAGAGCAGAGGATAGAAGTACTCTTACTCTTACTGTTATTGTTCATCTTCTGTCATCCAACCAGTTTGTGAAGTTTTGTTCAATGGGGAAAATCAAGGATAGATTTTTGTCCATTAATTATTTCTGTTGCATCAGTAGATCGCAAACGCTGTAAAGCTAATTTTAAATTCAAGGGGGAAAAATAAGGGTTTAATTTTGAATTTAAACTCAACATCCATTTATAAAAAAAAAAAATACATGCTTTCTTACTTTCCAGGCTGCTTTTTCCACATGCACAACTGCTGTATCACTCTGGTGCTCACAAGCACATCAAAGATAAAATTTAGCACGCTAGCACTAAGACCTGGGTAAGAGCTGAGCATGCTGTACCTATACTATGGGTTAATTCTAAAACTTTAAGCAAGATTGTATGTGGGAATCAGTTCCAAAAATTATAACCCCATCCTGGTGAAGTAATAAGAAAGGCCAGATGTGAGTATATGGTATCTTATTGCTAAGGAAATAAAAAAACAAGTTATAGATTAACAGTCTACATTCACCACGGACAACCTGATAAATTGTGAAGAAAATTCTAAGGCTTGTAGATAAGTTTGTATTGTCATTATTTTTCTTTTCTCTTTAACTTCTTATCTCCCATATCCTGGCATCCCCCCTTGGGGCAGCAGTACAATATAAAAACTTAACAGTCGATCTTAAATTTAGCTGACACTTTTATATCCCACACAACATACTCTTTAGATTGCACCCAAGAAGGAGATTATTAAATAGTAGCAGGAGACCAGTCACCACACCACTTTGGGTGAACAAAAAACAGCACTCTGCCTTCTTGCTGACAAACCAAACAACATTTATAAAATCATCCTAATCAATTTTGTAATAAGATGCTGAGAAAAAAAGGAAAGACATTCTATTTCTCTAAATTCCCTTCCTCTCTCTCAAACTCCACATGAGTTTAAGAAAGTGTAGGAAGCTATGCTTGCGAAAAAGTGTACTCAGCTGAGCTGGGGTCTCCTGTGAAGAAGTTTCTGTCAGTAAGAAGGCAAGGATACATTTTTGTGATTATTTCAGCCTACTTTTTTTGGTAGTAATTAGCTAGAGTTCCATTTTGCTGGGGCTGGCATCACTCACAGCTCACTTTTGTTTAAAATGTAGACTCTTCTTTCCTTTTTATAAGATGAATTTACATATTTTCTGTCTCTCAATTCCTCCTATGTTTTATTTATGACTATAGCCCTTCTTGATGGTAACTCTAATGTGAAAGAGGTAGTAATTAATGTCCCAATCTGCTAGGTTAATCCCTTTTCACACTCTCTACAGAGAAGTTTAAGGTAAGTAACAGTTTACCGTCAATATTAGGTTTAATTATGCTTAATGAGAGTTAGTGTCTCTGTTTACTAACTGCATTTAGGTATGTGGATCCTAGATGAGTTTTCCCTTGGCCTCAGTCTGATTTGCTAATGATGCCACTGTGTACTGTATACTCAGTGTATAAATCTATTAAGCTGCTTCAAGAGAACAAAGCAAGTAAGGCACCTGTTTCAGTTGAGACACCATTAAACAAGTGAGTGCAATTTTAACACAACCACATCTTTCTTTGTGAAGGGAGTTATTACTTTATAATGCTTTCCAAACACACACAATAATTAAGAGGCTAATTATTGCTTGAATTGCAGATTCTTGGTAAGGTTATATGTATATGAAAACCTGTGCAATCATCAATAGTGGATATTATAAACTTATAAAGTATCAAACAATTGTAAGACTTTCTATATTTAATTTTCAATGTTCCCATTTCAAGTGCTAAGATAAAAAACTACTTTAACAAGTCACTGGTGTAGGCAGGCATATTTTTTTTCTGCCTAGAAAGTGTCTTTTGTCTTAAAATTATATTCATGTTTATCATAGATTATAGAAAAAACTTTTGTTTCCTTATTGCAATTATAAAAGTAATCATTAAAACAAATATCCAAACCTAAAGGAAGTGAGGTAGTGAGTCAAGGGAAATTTCTAACCACTTTTCGCTATGTTTTGTTGTGTGTAAGTTCCTGTGAAAAATTTATAATGTAGTTTCTCTAAATCCATTTTGAGGTCAATCGATTGAATAAACAAGTATTGAGTATCTAGTCTAAGCTAAGCACAAAAGTGACAAAGACAGACTTGCCTCAAGAAGTCCTTACATTTATATCAAAGTTTTAGTTTGTACCATGGCGGGGGGGGCGCCTAAAATGTGTCTATCTAAAAGACTGATGATAACATAGTAATGGAAGCTGATAGCTATGAAGAGAAGCTGTTAGAGTCGCACCCCAGAGAATTCTGGGAAATCTGCAAATAATTAAATGTACTTGGTGGAATAAGAATTTGCTTACAATTAATTGCAAAATTTTTCTGCCTTTTGAAAATTTTACTGTTGCAGCCCATACAGCCTATGGCCAGAGGAGTGAGAGTTATAAGAAATACCTGTATAGCTCAATAATGGAACACCTTGGTGGAAAGGGCATGGAGAGGGATTTAGCTCTCCTAACAAGCATGAGAGCTCGGAGATGAGAGCAGTGGTGAATTGGCAGTCTCTACACCTGTGCTGTTGAGAGGCATGAGATCAACCTTATATTAGGCTGGAGGAGAAGGCAGTCAAGGAGCATGCGCATTCTATCACAGACCCGCTTACTCTGTCTCCTTTCCTGCCTGCAAAACACCAGCACAGCATCTCTCTGCTGAAGATTACTAAGCTCTACTAAAGACTAGGATCTATTTATCTATCTTTCTAAGAAGAATGCTTTACTCTCTGTAAGACTCTCTCTCTCTCTCTCTCTCTCTCTCTCTCTCTCTCCAACTAAAGTAGATAGCCCTCAGGCACCTAAGAGAATCTGTTTCTAAGCAAGGTTGGCGTCCCAGTCAGGAACCTAGTTAAGCTGGGCCCTGGCAAGTGGTGTCAGAAGTGACCTCTGACATTTTACTTTAGTATATCTAACATTTTTGATTTTTAAATTTTAATTGACAACCAAAAATTTATACCTGTGATATACAACATAATGTTTTAACATACGTATTAACCTCATGTACTTTTTTGTGGTGAGGAGTCCTAAAATCTAGTCTTTTAGCAACTTTCAATTATACAATATATTGTTAACTATGTTTACCATGCTGTACAATAGATCTCTGAACTTATTACTCCTCTTGTTCAACCAAAATTTTATATCCTTTGACGAACATCTCCCCAATTCCCCCACCCCAGCCTCTGGTAATCGTCATTTCACTCTCTGTTTCTGTTTGACTTTTTTTAGATTATGCGTATAATTCAGATCACGCATTATTTTTCTGCTCCTGGAAGATTTCCACTTAACAAAATCTCCTCTAGGTTTGTCAATTACGTCACAAAGGACAGGATTTCCTTCCTCTTTAAGGCTGAATAGTATTTCTTTGTGTTTATATACCTTTTCTTTATCCATTTGTCCCTTGATTGACACTTGGTAATAGGCACTCTAAAGGGTGTCAGGCAATATCCCACTGTGATTTTAATTTGCATTTCCCTGATGATTAGTGATGTCGAGCATTTTTGTCATATACTTACAGGCCTTTTGTATGCCTTCCTTTGAGAAATGTCTATTCAAGTCCCTTACCCATTTTTTTTTTTTTTTTTTTAGTTGGATTGCTTTCTTACCATTGAGGTGTTTGAGTTCCTTCTACTAAGTACATTTTAGATTTTTTTTTTTGGTATATTTCTGATATTTTAGATATTCCTTATCAGACGCATGTGTTAAAAATGTATTTTCCATTTCATAAATTGTCTCTTCACTCTGTTAATTGTTTTGTTACTGTGGCTTTTAGAAAAACAAAAGAGGCAAACATTTCCTTAAAACAAAACTAATGAGTTTAAAAGGAAAAGAATGTAATTCAAACTATAAAATTAGAAAAAGACTTTGTACTGCTTAGATCATCTTTTCCTATGTTTTTAGAAATGACTACGCACATGGCCTATGATAAATATTTGCCTCTTTTGGGAACATCTAGTACCCCCTTGTAACAGTACACTGATTTCCTTTTAAGGAATAATCTCTTTCCCTTCTCATAAAGTACTGGTGAGTTGGTAACTCTCAGTACAAAGGTAATCATGGGGAAATTTGGCATATAAAAACAGTGAACAGGAGAAAAGGAAGCAGTATATGAGGTAAATGAAAGGAAATGTAGTAAATTTATCAGAAAGATGAAAATCATTAAACAGAAATGCTTTCATATTTTTTAAAAATTACGAACATTGCTCAATTAAAATAATCATGTTATTGATCACTTTCTATGTGAAAGGCATATCATTCGAGAATGTAATAATAGTATCTCCAATCTCACCTAAACCTCAAGAGACAGATGGTATTTTTCCTATTTTTATATTACAGGTGTGTAAACTTATACTTGGGGAAATAAAGTAACTTACCCCAACTCACAGAGAAGTGGTTGGGCCAAGAATGAAACTCAGATACAACTGCAAATATGTTATTTCCAGTATAAGAAGCACAAAACATACAAGTTGAATAAATGAAGTTTACACATCATTATTACTATAGTACTCCAAATCATGTCACTCTGTTAATAATAGAAACCACTTGAAGCTTTAGAATTAACCGAAGTAGTGACATAATTCTGAAACTAAAGTGAAAATATTTCTATAAAGTTGTATTTTAAAAAAATTAAATATATATTCTCAAACATACTATCAGCATATTTTTCATAGGGAAAAATTTTAGGAGCAATACAATTCAGTCTATAAAAGAAGAATCACGTTCCTTAGGAGTTGTTTGCTTTCAATGCTGTTGCCTAAATTATTAACTTTTTGTTATGAAACACGTCATGCTAGTTTTTGCCTAGAGAATAATTTGAAAATAAAAGAACAAGTTAACCATTTCTGCAATATTTAACATACAATGGAGTGGCTATTTATACCTTTAAGATAATGATGTGGTTGTTTTAAGTATTTATCTCTCCATAGTATTTTAGATTTAATTTGTGAATTTAGTAATAAAAAATACAGTATTGACAAAAATGAGAAAAACTGATGTAGAAGTGAACAAATCATCTAAAAATTATTATATTTGTATTGAACAGCAACAGAAAGCTATGTACTCTGGGCTATTTTAAGCTATATGTATATCTTCTTTTTATCCAATACAAACCATACCAAATTCCTTCATTTCAAATGCTGATGATATCAGCAAACGTCTTTGTACGTTTACCTAAACTGACCTTTCTGGTAAGTATTTTCTATCTTAGTTACTTTAGTCCACATTTGGAAAACCCACTTCAACAGTTTACATTCTCCTACACCATGCTACTTCAAATGGCTTTCAAATTACTGTCAGACATTGGGCTTTTGTGGGCACCTACTTTTGTATCCTTTTTTTAAAAAGGAAAAAGTCTAAATTTAAATGGTAATAAATTATTTTTCACCCTGAAAAAATATTTTAAAAATTGATCTCATCCTGATACCAGAGTTACATAAAATAAGTATGAAATTAGCATTAACTCACCATGTTATTATATAAAGATCTCTCCCCCATATATAACAGACTTACAGTACCACTATAAACATGCTTATATACATTTGTATATGACATGCATATCTATGCCCGCTATTTACATTTGAATATACATATTACATATAGATATGTATGCACTTCAACATCTATTCCCAAAAGTTATAGAGAAAATACTTCAACTGTTTTTAGAACACAAATTCTAACTGAAATAAAATGTCCTTTAAAAACTATAATTAATGGCTGTTGTGTCAATCTGTGAACCAAAGGGTCAAACCTTATAATTTACAGTCTGAGAGGTCATAGCTCAAATTATAACTTTTAAAAACCTGATTATTTGTGAGTAATTGGACAAATCCATCTAATACACACTGAATGCATATAAAACATTTTTGAGAGTAAAAAGAATGTATGTCCAAGTGGACAGCTGATGGAGGAAATGGCCTTTTTATTGAACAAGGCTGAAGTCCAGCATAATGACTCGGAATGCCTTTGAATGAGCATTCAGGCTGGAAGGCCAAATAGCACACATATTCAAAAGGAGCATACTGAGCAATCAGACCAGAAGACAAAAATATTCTACACACGTGTGTACAATGATTAAAAAAGTACATTTCCAATATCTGCTCTTTCTTCACCATCATTTGCTCCTTCTATAACCCAATTCACAAACAAACTCTACGCTATTAATAAATAATCTTTAAAAGAAATGATTTTCTATAATTTAAATCTTCTATAATTCTGTAAATTTTCTGTAATTTAAAAATATTAGAAATTCCTATGAAAATTCAATGTGAAAGTTGAAAATACCTATGCAAGTCATCCACAGCAAATAAAGTAACCCAAGTTTACAAAATCGTTTTCTCTATGAGTCGCCATGGAACAAATACTACTTCATCTATCTTCATCCCAAAGCCACTTCCCCTTTAAAATATAACCTGAAATAATTAGGCCTCTTTATAACTTTTTTAAATTTGGAAGATTAATGCTTATAATTGTGTCCCGCCCCCTAGAGGTGTGCCTAACATTGTGCCCATTAAGTGTGAGCACACCCATTCGCCTTTCTTCCTCCTCCTTGTTCCCCTGCCCCCCACCTTGAATTGATTTGAGTTTTTCTCTTACATGGGCATGTATTAGATTGTCTACTGGCTTCATATTACCATGAGTACATTGGAATCTTTCTTCTCCATTCTTGTAATACTTTACTAAGAAGGAAGGTCACTGAAGATAATTTCTGTACTATAGACCACATTACCTATCCCATGCCAGCTAGAATCAAGGTCAGCAAAATAAGTCTGTGTATGTGTACACACCCACACACGCACTGTTTCTAGGGGGAGTTCTCAAACTTAGTTGTCAGACTGCATACAATAGTTTTGATAGCCATTCCAGAAAAGAGTTCCAAAATTGCTTTGAAGGGTAGACTAGCTTTCCACAAGTACTTCAATGATGACCATAGTGATATTCAGCAAAGAGAATATATGGTACTTTTTGTAGGATGATTTCACAAATATAATTGTCCAATTTTGTTCTTGTAAATATATATATATGTGTGTGTACATATGAACATATAAATATATGAATTTATTTTACATCCCTATGAGACTATAAACTCCACAAGGGCAAGGATTATGTTTCTTTTATTCAACAGTTATATCTAACACCTACAAAATTCTTGACACAAAGAGCTGATATTCCATAAGTATTTGTTTGATAATGAAAAGAAGGGATGAGGGAAGAAGAGAGGGAAATCTAAAGTTAACCAGTCTCCTCTGGAATTATTTGTGTAATTATGGAGGAAATTTTTTTTAAATGTACATTCCATTTAATCAATTTACCTATCCAACAATTCATGGATTCATTATATTAATCCTAGAAACCAAAATGATTTCAAATTGCTTCCAAAAGTACATTGTCTCAATGTAAAATAAGTGAAAATATATGAAAAGTGAAAAAGAAAGTTGAGCAGGAGACAGGGTATTTATAGATGTATATACCGAAAAACAGCCAAATCATAGGGAAAAAATGAAATTGCTTTTTAATTTCTCTAATTTCATCTTCTAACTATTTTTATAACACTCTTTCTTATCATAAAACACTAAGCAAATATTAGTAATTCCTTGTCTAGCCATGTATTGTGGCAAACACTACATAACCCAGTTTCTTGTATCAGGAACTATGCAGCCTATTAGAGGAGATGAATATTCAATTATAATACAGTGTGATAATATTATAGTGAAAATACAGATTTATATCAGAGAGAAAGCAGAATTCTTCTCTAAACCAGCAAAAATTCACATATGGTTCATATGATATGCCTATGTCACACACCAAGAAACTTCTCTGATGCTTGTAAACTCCTGGTTCTTGAGTTGCAGGGAAATATATGCTCTCAAATGCTACTCGTGCAAATGAGATCTGCATATGAAGATCACAATATCATAAGAAAACAAACTTGAAAGATTTTTTTTTCTTAGAAATGAAAGAACTCTGATTCCACTTAGCCTGGTAAATGTTTCTATCATTCCATTGGACAATCCCACACCTAGTGAGCTCTTGATAGGTCCTTTTTTAATACTGACAAATGTATTAGTAACACTTGCTTGGTCACTGGTAACTACAGAGCCACCACACAACTAAGATTTTCCTTAATTATGAAATTCACTAATTAGTTGGGAGTAGGGCTTAGGGAAGTATTACGAAGATATATTGAGCAGTACTACCATAAGTATTCCAGTTCCTAAAAAGAAAGCATGTTAATTTACTTCCCAGTTCATTAGAGGAATAAAAAAACATTTTGCCATCACTAACTTGTACAATAAAGAAACCTGGATATTTGGGAGAACGACAGACAGGAAGAAAGAATGAATGCATCATTTAGGCAAGAAACACAAATCACCTAGGCATCTTGGACAATGTTAATGCTTTTTCTTGATCTTTTGATTGATTGATTTATCAGTGTGTCTTATGTGCATATTTTATTCAATTAATTAACACAGGTTTCCAAAGGAAATAAATAAGACAAATGATTCCTATTTTCAAAAACTGATCTTTCTACTGGTACTTAAGTTATGTATTAGGCAACTTTGGAAGCTGCATTAATCTTTTCAAACCAATAAGGTCTCAATCAATTACTTGAGCTTACAGAATAAAATACATGCATAAAAGAGATGATGCAATTTCTGAAGAGGCTACAAATTCATTTAGAGAGAAGATATGGTCAATTAAAAACCAAGAAGTTATTTATTTTTAAACCCACTACAAAACATATTTATTTTTAGGATTTTTCTTTTGGATAAGAGACGATCTAACACTGCTTAATTTTCCATAAGATTTAGATTCTTCAAAGAACACCAGCTGATTGTTAAGTGTGTTAATTCAAGCATCAAGTTTAAATAATCATAACTCAACTCACTAAAACTAAAGATTCTGTGTAAGGTTGAACCAGTTATCCTCATTTCTAGGCTCAAAAAACGTGCAATACCAAGCAAAACCCAGTTAGATATTAATTTGGATTTTAATCTTTCTCCTTTATTCATAGATTTTTGGGGAAAGGATGGTATTCTCTTATAGTACCTATCTCAAATATAATCGCAACTAAAAACTTATAAAATTATAGACTGGGAAGTAGGCATTAACAATTCTTTAATCAAATCTTGTAACTAATGAAAAACAGTTAATTAGTTCTTATGCAAAAGTAAATTGATAAAAGGATGAAGGATAGAATATTTGTCAAATAAGTAGGGCATATCTTATTTAACTGGTATATGAGAAGAACTGATGCTTTTGCACACAAATAAATACAGGTATAGAAATTTAATTGAAGCTTTGTGTTACAAAGGAAATTAAACTCCTCTGGGCAGTGATCAGCTAAGATGGAACAGAGACAATTACAATACCATGATTAACTAGCTGACAAAGCTATTATTCATGGCAGGTATGTAAGCACACAGGGCAGAGTTGTTGGTGGCTTCTCCTCATCAAGCAGCTTTGCCAGTACAGACTGGATGCCTGGAACCAGGCAAGACACATAAGCAATAAAAGCTAGAGCCAGCAAAGGGAAGAATCAACACAATCCATCTCCAATTTTAAATATTACTAGAAATCTACACTGAAGAATGTTTTCCCTTGGGACTGGCATATATTGTGTTTACAAAGGTAACCAGCATTTGCCTCTATTTATATCACTATGAAGAATAATATTCCTGAAATACCTATTGAGATATGCCCAGTATGTTACAGAAAAAAGTGATTCTAACATTAGTTGGCAAAAATTTCTGTTGATAGGTACGACCATCGTGTCGTTACATGAACAGATGGTCAAAAGTGAGTCCATTTCACTGACAGTATATTATGTGGGTCTTTTTATTCTGAACAACCAAACAAAACAAACACAAAAGAGGTCTTTGTGCCTTCCTTCAATTGGTTGGCAGCTTTATCTGTGAAACACGAAAATAAAAAACCAACATGGACTACAATCCTCCATAGCATCATTTCTGTATAACATGTAGTCAAATATTTAACTATTCATACTGAAAAATCCTGATCTCCAGCAATAGGAGAAAAATAGTCTTATTTTTCACACTTTTATCTTTCAACCCTGCGGTATCTATTAAAGGGAGAAAAATATTCTTATTTCTCATTCCTTAGGTTTCTGAGCTAGACAAAAGAATTAGTAGTTTATAAGGAGAAAAGCAATTTACAACTCTTTGTTTCAAGTTTTTTAACAAAACCTCAGGAACAATATGCACCTTTATCTATCTATCTATCTATCTATCTATCTATCTATCTATCTATCTATCTGTCTGTCTGTCTACCTATCTATCTATTTTTTTTATTAAATCATAGCTGTGTACATTAATGCAATTGTGAGGTACAGTGTGCTTGTTTTATATACAATTTGAAATATTTTCATCAAACAGGTTAACATAGCCTTCATGGCATTTTCTTGGTTATTGTGTTAAGGCATTTGTATTCTACATTTAGTAAATTTCACATGTACCCTTGTAAGATGCACCATAGGTGGAGTCCCACCAATCACCCACCCTTTTAACAGGCAAATTCCCATAAGAAAATCTATCTCTCCTTGAAAGGCTATAGTCTCTCTGTCTATATATTATTTTTACTAAAATATAAAAGATGAAATGTTTATAAGGAAATGAATTAATAATCTAGCAATTATTTAATCACTAATTACTAAATTTTATACCATGAGATTTCTTGGAACACACAAACACACACATATGTGCCTATATACATGTTACTAACTGAATTCTTAGTATGATAACTTCATTTATAACCATCCCCAATATACTTTGACTTAATTTTATGAGATCAAAATAAGTAATATTAAGGGGCAAAGGAGAGATAAAAATTAGAAATATATTTCTAACTATAATAGCTAATAGTAAAACAACAGAAAATTGCTGAAAATGATTTGCTAAAATGTATCTATCTACACAGGTGGCTGTGAAAACATTGGTGCAAAGGGAATTCTGGTTATCAGCCTTCAGAAAAAGCTGATGAAATATGAAGTAAAGAGTACATCTTTAGTACTTCTGTGGCTTAAAATATTGCCGAGTATTAATTTTTCATCAAGTTGTCATTTTCTCTGACATTTGGTTTTATTAATCAAGACATTTATCATTAATTTGTAGAAAATATCATAATTAAGCCAAATAAAATAAAATCCTTAAAAGGTTAAAATTAGAAAGCAGGTGAATTAGAACTTTGACATTACCCTGTTGACATACAGAGCTTTTTGCAAGTATGTGAATCAAGTTTTTTTAGTGAGTTTGGTGCTTCGATCTTGGGGCTGGCTGTTTTTTTTTTTTTTTTTTAATGTTATAAAGATTTGATTTAAAGCTCTCTGACAGTTTTGACATTCAGGTGAAAGTACTGCTGCTGCATTTGGCACAATTTGCATATCCCACTGCTAAACGGAATGTTTGAGGTGTGCACTGGTGTAAAGAAATTAAAAACAAGCTATCACACATGCTTAAATGTATGTATTCACAAAACTGATGGCTGGATTGTACCATCCCATCCCCCTCCAATGTAATCTGTGATTTACTCTTCTATAATAAATTATCCTACCATGTTATTCTCACTGGAAGATCTAACCATGCATGTAAGAAGGAAAGTAATTACAGCCCCCTCTTGTCTGGGAAACCTCCTTCAATCTCTGTGAGCTCTTTATATACAATGCAGCAACACCAGTCTACTGTAAACTTGTCTGACATTCTGGACCTCTGACTATCAGTAGCCATTAAATTTCATCCGAACAGTTTTGTTGGGGACAACAAATGCATTTTTAAGTCTTATAGTTAGTTGTAAAGCTCTTCCTGAGGAGTAAGAGTTACTGACTCCTTGGCTTTGAGCCAATATGCCTATTTAACGAAAGGACAAGTTTTTAAATCAGAAGAGTTTCCAATTAATAAAAAAAAGAATGGAGGAATAATATATTCCCATATGAATGGAGGAATAATACATTCCCATATATAAGGAAGAAAGGTTATAGCAATATCCAAATTTGCCTAAAATATTCAGAAATATTTTTTGACTTATAATTTCAGATTATTTTAGGTATACATAGAAAAAGATATTTAATGTGTTGAAGGACAAAGAAGAAAGACCTGAGATAGTAAATCCAAGGCCTTAAATATTATAAAACAAATCAAGAAGATAAAACCCATTTAAGAAAATATTGGATATTACCTTCAGTCTTCAGAGTCTCAAAGGGCAATTCTTAACACACTTTTCAATATGTGTCTGTAAAAAACAATAATTAAATTTTAAAATCTGCCAAAAAAACAATTTGTACAGAAGTATAATCCTATATTATCTTTATGACTAGTTATGAGAAGTAGGTATTTGAGTTTGTGTATGCCAACTAATATATATATCGTTTTAAAAAGAAAGGCTAAAAATGTGGGAACAGCCTGAATGCCCCCAACTCAGGAATGTATTAACAAGCTGTGGTATATGTATACCATGGAATACTATTCAGCCACTAAAAAAGATAAGAGACTTTACATCCTTTGTATTAACCTGGATGGAAGTGGAACACATTATTCTTGGTAAAGCCTCACCAGAATGACGTGTACTCAATTCTAATATGAAGACAATTAAGGTCCTAGTACACAGTGAGGGGTGGAAAATGGGGAGAGCTGAGAAAGTGAAGGAGGGAGGGAGTGGGCGGTCAAGAGATGTGGTACACCTTTTGGGGGCAGGACACAAATATAAGAGGCTCCTTATCTAACAAAAGCAATGTAACAAAGTCCTTTATTGTCAATAAATGTAACCTGGTTCTGTGTACCCTCAATGAATCCCCAACGATAAAAAAAATAAGTAAATAAAAAATAAAGCAACAACAAAAGATTGCAAAAAAAATAAATAAAAAGAAAGGCTAACACATTTGGATGCATGTGTGTGATACAAGTACTCAGTAAAATGTACTAAAAATATACACTCTAAATATCCGTATATGATATATTTATCACATATGTATTAATATTGATTATTCATATTGTGGTATTATTATAATGTTTTTGGAATGTGATGTCTCTAAATTTGCCATGAAATCTCAATGATGATTTTGATGTCATATTTCCTAATAATCTCCACAGAGATTCAATCATTCAATGTTTCAACAGCGGTTTTACTAATGAAAATGCAATACATAAATACATGCTGATCCTATAATCTAGTCTATCTATAGCAAAAGACCCATTAAAAATTTTAAATCAGAGGATTTTAATTGAATCATTAATAGGCATACACAATGTTTTTGCAAAAGGAAACAATAGACGCAAACAACAAACTATACCAGCAAACCAAAACAAATCTGAATTTAGGCTGTACTCATAGACAAATGGGTTTCAGAATATAGCAGTCTTGTTATAGTCAAGGTACATGAGTGGTATCACATTTACTCTGCAGTCATAAACCTTAGAAGAGGCACTAAAAATTAGAATCTCTTAGGAGGAGTGAGATTAGAATAACACATGATGGAAAAACAAAGGATGATTAGGAATATAAAAGAATGTTCAGATTATAGAGCTAAGGTTAGGAAGGACACCTTTGAGAAAATTAATTTGGTCATTACATGACATACATATTATAACAAGTAGTTTTTATTTATCATATGTCTCTGTCACTGGAAAGGAAGTACCACAAGGCCAAGAACTTTGTCTTTTTCACTGTATCCCCATTTCTATCAATAGTGACTGCCATATACTGGGAGATTAATTAACATTTATTGAATGAAAGAATGAATAGCCTGACCAAACTATGAAACAAGCACTAAGCCTACATATTATATATGTGTGTGTGCATATATATATATATATATATACACACACACACACACACACACACACATACATATATATATATATATTTTTTTTTTTTTTGAGACAGAGTCTCACTCTGTTGCCCAGGCTAGAGTGCCATGGCACCTAGCTCACAGCAATCTCAAATCTTGGGCTCAAGTGATCCTCCTGCCTCAGCCACCCAAGTAGCTGGGACTACAGGTGCCCACGATAATGCCTGACTACTTTTTCTATTTTTCATAGAGACAGGGTTTCTCTCTTGCTCAGCTGGTCACAAACCTCTGCGCTGAAGCAATCCACCTGCCTCCACCTCCCAAAGTGTCAGGTATTATAGGCACGAGCCACGACACCTGGCAAAAGCCTACATCTATACACAGATAAAGAAATTTAGGCTTAAAGAAGTTATGTCTTATATATTAAATTAAACGTTGCCCTTCTCAACTCCTAACTCATTGTTTCCTCTTCCATTCAAAATTCACTCTAGTAGGGAAAACAAAAAATAGCTAAATTATTGGAGTTATAAGCCCATGTGATTAGTACTATTAAGCCAGAAAAACAAGATAATATGAGTTACCCAATTTGATATTTTAGATTGGTTTAGTTAGGGAAGCTTCTCAAAGGAGGCAAGCACAGGGTGGCCCAAAAGTTACCCCTAATGTCACCACACATAGGGCACATGTGAAATTACAGCTAATGTGCCTTTATCTACACAATAGTCAGTAGAAAATATTATAAAATATTCTCTAAATGTTGGCCACTTCCTTTTAAAATTTTGTATGGCAATGTTAGGCATGACTTTTGGGACACCCTGCAGAAGAAACCTAAATGAAATGATTGAGAGAGTAACAAAAATTTCAGAGAGACTATGTGAGCTATTGAAGGATTAAAGGAGATAACACATTACCCTGCTCAGTATAATAGCTAGCATACAGCAACCAGTGTACTATTTTTACTATTTTTTAAAATAATATTGCTATGATTTTTATAAGTTGTATGTCTACCCACTAGATTTTCTTAAAGGCATTCGTTTACATTTTCCCTAAACCTCCTTAAATAATGTCTAGGAAAAGCTCAATAAGCATTTTTAGGACAAAAATATAAAGAAACAGTTGTCAGTTCATTGATTAGAAAAAGTAAACAGACTACATGGATACGAAAAAGTCACCATATTTCATGTGCCAGAGTCAGTGTAACTCTGTTACATCAATGTCACACTATAATTAATCTCTCCTAGATTTAAAAATAAAGAGTAAAGGGGAAAATATGTTTATAAATGAAGAAGGCTACATCATGGATAACAAAATAACATGAAAGAATAAGAAAAAAAATGAAGTTAACATTTGGCCACTATTTTTACCATTTACATACAGTGACTCCATCTGATTAAGATGTTTTTCTAGTGCAAAGAACTACTACACAGGTATCGGATTCATTTATGTACGCCTAATCTAAGCACAGGCTTGGTATATAGCAAACATTCAAAAGATCTTCATTGAACTGAATTAAACTAAAATTATCTTTAATAGTTTTCAAGCTTTACAGCTAGCTCAAAACAACAACTTAAAAATATTAAGAAATACAGTTCTTTTTATCAAGTGTTAGGTCTCAATACTGTAGCAAAGGAGTAAAGACCAAGGTAGGTTCTTACTAAAGATTGAAATATAAGAGATATTGTGCTACTGGCATTGGAAGAGACATGTCAGTAGAACAGGCCAGAAGGATTCCGGTATGGGGTGAATATTATAGGTAGCATTTCCATTAACATTGTTAAGATAATTGATTGATTATATGGGGACAAATAAATTTTGTTCCCTCCTTCTTAACAGTACCAAAATATAAATCATGTTGATTTATATGAATATATTAAGAAAAATAATCAAAGAGCTCTTAGAAAATATATGTATATAATGTTCTGGGACACCAAGGGAGGAAGGCCTTTTTAGGTACAGGCAGTCCCCAGGTTACAAACGAAATAGGTTCTGTAGGTTTGTTCTTAAGTTGAATTAGTATCTAAGTTGGAATAGGTACTTTACCTGTTACCTGTAATAGTCCCCAATCGTAAGTGCAAGACAAATGTTAGTTGGTTGTTTGTAACTCAAGGACTTACTCTAATAGGCTTTCTAAATGTGAGCTATACATAGTTGGGTGTTTGCAACTTGGGTACTGCCTGTATATACATAGTGGTATACAACTTAAGCATAAAGATTTATGATTTTTACTACTTAAAATTAAAAAATTTTATAAGGCAAAAAATATCTTTAACAAAATTGAGAGGCCAAAAAATAACTATTATTAATGTATATAATATTCATAAGATTAATAATCTATATAAATAAATAAAATGTCCTTTGTTTATATGAGTAAAAAATATGAACAGGGAAATTCCCAATTCCCAATAGAATTATGAATTGTTTTCTAAAATATAACCACATTAAGGCTTGGCACCTGTAGCTCAAGTGGCTAGGGCACCAGCCTCACACACTGGAGCTGGTGGGTTTGAACCCAGACTGGGCCTGCCAAACAACAATGACAAATACTACCAAAAAATGGCCAGGTGTTCTGGCGGGCACTTGTAGTCCCAGCTACTTGGGAGGCTGAGGCAAGAGAATCACTTAAACCCAAGAGGTGGAGGTTGCTGTGAGCTATGACAGCACAGCACTCTACCAAGGGCAACATAGTGAGACTCTGTCTCAAAAAAAAAAAAAATAAATATATATATATATATACACATTAAGATATATTTGTAAATATATTTAAATATATTTTAAAATATAAGAGATACTAATCTAAACAAAATAGTTACAAATAATAACCCCAAATGGTAATCTAAAATATATATGAAATAATATTAATTTGCAGTAGCAATGAAAGAAATGCAAATAATTAAAAACCTATATATTATATACTAGTAAACTGGCTAAATAAATCATATGTGATATAATATTAAGCATTCATTAAACATGGCAATTGAAAATGTATTATAATACTTTATCAAGCTTAAAAAGCAAGTTGTAAAATGGTAATAATAACAAATGCATTTTTAATACGAGATAGTGCCTAATTCTTGGTCATATACATATACAAATATAGGTATAGAGAAACTATGATATGTGTGTGTATTAGAAAAAGCAAATATGACCTATATCAGATTATTCATGGAATTTATCTTAAGGCTATGGCAGATTTTTTCCTCTTATTTCTTTCTGAATTTTCTATAATGAACAGAAATTACTTTTTTTAAACATATAAAGCACTAAAACAAGTCACCTAATCTATGGTTTTTAAAAACTGATTATATTATTGGACTTTCTGAATGCTAAGAAAGCCATTTGAAAATGTCTCTCCCTATTTTTGAGGAAGACTTACTCCATTAATTATACAGATTTTTTAAAAAGTGGATGGAAGGAAGGCAGGGAGGGAGGAAGAAAGAAAGGGAGGGAGGAAGAAAAGATAGAGGGAGTGAGACGAAAAGGAAACAAAAAAGAAGAGAAATGAAAAAAAAATTTGTAAAAACAGTAGCAGCTACCTATAATGGTTATCTATTAGGGTCCTAGCAGCCAAACGTTAACTGATAACATCTTTAATTAAAGAAAGTCACAGCCTGGAATATAGAAAACTTAAGATGTTTGAGCTAAAGTTTATGTAGTAAGCATACTATTGTAAGAGAAAAGAAATAAAATGTGCACCAATTTCGATGATAGGACCACTATATAAAGAGAGACAAGCAAAATATGTCCTGAGAACAACTGAAGACACTCCACATCAATTTTGGAACTAGGAGTAGCATACATTTCAAATCAGTAAAACTCAAAGGAAGCAAATTTTAATCAGCTAAAAAGTCATGTTGTCTATTTGCACATAAAAAATTTTTTTCAATCCAGAGTGCTTAATACCCCTTTCAAAAGTCACCTACAACAACTGAACCATGACTCTTTGTTTCAACTAGCATTATCTTATTCGGGGCCTTCTCAATTTAGGACAAAATGAACAGAAACTGCTAAAGGCCATTCTCCATCAATAATTTTAGAAAATGTTCTCTTTATTAAATATAAACATTTGAATACAAGGTTTAGTTGTAACTTACCAAAGCATTGCAAATGTAAACAAATTTATGATCCTTGAAGGTCATTAGGAAAAACATGTATATTTATACGATCAAGAGGACAAAATACATTCCCTGTAAAACTAGAAAAGGCTAATTCAGCTTTAATCTGTCCATAATTGTGCTTCCTAAGATACAGGTATTCCTTTGGGCCTTGGGTATTAGCACAGGTTCTAAAATACCAGAGACATCTGATAAGTTTGATGGTAGACTTTTGCAAGAATCCATCACAAAAGAATCCTGGCTAACGTCCATACGTTTAAATGGCTAAAGCCATTTAAAATCAAATCAAATTCCATTGAGTCAGAGCTCTAGAGCAACAACAAAGGATCATTTGTTTGACTCACTTCTACTTGCTGTTAGGTATTTCAGTTTTCCTTCCAAACAGAGAAGGAAAGTTCAGAAAGATTATGTACTAAATACTGCTTTTAACCCTAAAGTTCAATCACATTTTTTTTACTTATCTTATTAAAAGTAATCCAAGCCCTTCTCTTTATTATGTGCAGCTTCACTCTGCTTATTTTTATTTCCCAAAAGCAGAATGCCTTAAATAAATTCTTAAAAACCAACACACCAACAAATAAATAAATTAAAACTCAATGACTATAAAAAGTACACAGTCTAACCTACTTAATTATTAACAAGTAAACAGAATGAATTTCTGAATTATTTACTTAATCGCCTTCAACTTAAAACTTTCAAGTTCTTCAGCTTGGAATGTATACCCTTTCTAAGGATCCATAAAATTATTATTTTTAAATATTCTTTTAAACCATTTTAATAAAGCAATATAAAAACACCAAAGTAAATGTGAACTTAAACTTTTGCACAAGTGCATAAAAACAGAACTCATTTTAAAATTTTTCAGGTCAGTAAAATTCTTTTCTTTTGAGCTTTTCCTTGTCCTCTTTCAAATACCCTTATTTCACAATACAATTTGAATAATATAAGTAGAAATATTCAGTACTAAATTGTATTAAAGAGACTGACATAATAATGGTTTCGAAAATAGACTTTTCTTATTTCTAAGAATACCATAAGAAATACATAATTATGAAACTATGAAAAATGTTAATAATTCTGAAACTAAGGAAGAAACAAAAAAGAAAAAAATAAATAGAACACAAAAATCACCATTCCTCCCTATGAGCTACTTTACACAAGTAAACCAGAAGACCTTCTGGGAAATTAATAAAAACCAAGGATCTTTTTCTCTAGAAAACTGCACATGCTCACAAAATTTAGTATAAATTGCCATAGGTCCAGTGACCCCCATAGAAATGACTACCTTCTAATTTTATAGACTTCTAAATACTTAGATATAAGAGATGTACCCTATATACAGTGATCCCAGGACATAAGTGGGATCCCAGTGATTCTAGCAGTTTTGAAGCTGCTTTCTAAGGACTTTCCTAATAATGATCTATTTTCTTATGAATTTGTCCCCTTTCTTCTAAAATGAGAGTGTAAAAGCAGTTGTAGTTGAAGGTTAAATATGTTTCCTTTTAGGACAATTGCACTACCAGGTCTTTGAGCTTAGAAACAAAATAGTGCTATTTTCAAATAATTCCATATTTTAGAAGTAACAACAATTTTCTTCTAATATTCTTATAACTCTCAGGAAGCAAGGTCAGAGAAAAAGAGACTTAATTTTCACCTTTACTTGTAGAAATTAACAGAGAATAGCAAACATATTTCATTCCCTATATTCATATTCTAAGAATTTTTATGTATATTACTTACTTAAACCTCATACAATCTCTTGGAGAAAGGCAATATGATTATCCACATTTTACTGATGTATAAATCGAGGCACAAATAAATTAGTTTGCCAACAACACCCATTACTAAGTGGCAGAATCAGATTTCCAACCACTCTGGCTATAGAATTTCCAGCTTCCATCTTTCATGGCTCAGGTTTTTTGTGTGATTTCACATTCAACCTAAGTTCTTTTCTTCACTTGTGTGCAAGAAACTTCATATCATTTTGCCCAAAAGATTCCTCTGGGGGTAACTGTTCATAAGTTTCTAACACAAGTGGCACCACCTTTGTGCCTTTGATAGTTACATACCATTGTAAATTTCCCAGAGTCAAAGCCCCAGATGGTAAGATACGACTCCACCACCTAAGTAAATGTGGAACTATACAATAAAAGGTGAACCCTCTTTTCCTTTTTGGAAATAGTTCTAATGGGATAGAAAATTGAATGATCATATATTCTAAGTGTCAACAAAGGCAACAGTATAAATAGGCAACAATAACAGTGCCCAAAGGTAGGATAATTATCTCTTATTCCTAATTTGCCTGAGAGGCATAAACCAGACTATATCATTTTTACTTTCTGGTCGTAAATTGTTTCTCTGAAATAAAATATTAAAGTAAAATGAATATGTAGGAAAGGCTGGGAAGTTGCTTCAGTACCAAAGGTGCAGCAACATGAACATACTTTTGGAATATCCTTTTGACATATTATGACCAAAGACAGCAACTAATCCACAGTGCAGGATTTGCTTCTAGCATACCAACCTTTATATATTAAATAGTCCCATGAGGAGCAAAGGCTGACAAAAGATAATAAATAAAATAAATAAATACAACAGAAAAGAGTTTTATAATTTATACATACAATGTTTTAGGTATAAATTCGTTTCATTTCATTTTTATAGTCTTATTTCCTATACATAAATGTAAACAAACGGGTACCAGTGAGACACAAATATAAAATGGCAAAATAAAGCAGCATGTTCAAAGTCCTGAAATATGGTTAAAAATCAGATATACAGGAAAAAAGACATAGCCTAAGACAAATAGGAATACAGATACAAAACAACATAAGGAAAAACCATGATAATTTGGTATCTTTTTTATATTTCATCCAGGGACTGTTAAGGGAAAATTAATTCTAATATAGCCAAGCCAGTATGGGAATGAGAACCTGGTTAAAATTGAAAGTGTTTCTGAAATACAATATCTTCCTCAGCTTCTATCTCTATATCATCCTATATACCAAATAAAATAAATATTTTGAAATCTAGTTATTACCTTATCTTTTTATAATAACTCCTAATCACTTACAATATCAAGTCCTATGTGCTTGCTTTTCAACTTTCTCCATAATCTAGTTCCATTATATACCCTCACTTCTAAGTAATACAGAAATTGTACTCTCCCATCTAATCACATAACATTTAAGGCAAACATACATTGATTCAGCAAATGATTATTGGGCCTACAATGTGTCACATACAATGTTCATGTAGCTGAAATATTTTCATATGTATGTCGGGCCTTCTTTATGCCTCCAACATGTCCTCCATGATGTCTTTTCTATACAGTCCCTCATGAGGTACTCTTGTTTATTCCATCAATTCCTATTAAATGTAAAGTGACCAAGGACTAATTTTAACTTGAACATAACAGTTAGAGAAATTAAGGTACATATAACATATCATAGCACTTAAGAACCAGAATTAGGAACTGGGCAGTACGGCTTCTCAAGGATGTTTTGGTTGCCACATTCCAAGGACAATTTATCCAGAACTCTCGCTATCTCAATGCTTTCCTCCCTTCTCACTCTTCACTTTTTTAGACCCCTATGCATAGCCTTCTCCTTCATTGACCAAACACTGATTCAGTTACAATCAATTTGATCACTTTCACTTTAGCTCAAATACCTATATTTCTATTTAGAAAATACTGATCAATTGGATACCTAAGAAAATATACAAGGGGCTTACCTTGTCCCCTGCTCCCACCAGCACTGTCATACAGACACAAAACATAGAGGACCCTAAACCAACACGAACATGTATATCCACCCCACCCCACCCCCACACACACGGGAACTGTTTTTCTAGGATCCAGCTACACTGACTTTCTTTTTTTTCCTTTATCAGGCTATCCTTGTTTGGTGCTTTCACACTTGCTTTTATAGAGCACTCTTCTCTCAGATCATTTCATGATGGCTTCTCCTTCTCATCACTTGGTTCTCAGTGTGACTGGTACCTTTTTGCTCTTTATTCTAATATTCACCCTCTCTGACTTGAATAACTCTTTATTCCACTATCCAGTTTTCTTTTCCTCACAGGTTATCACTATCTGCATTATTTTATTTTTAAACTCATTCACTATCTGTCTCCCTCCATTAGGGACAGTATCTGTCTTGTTTACTGCCAACTGACTTGCCCTTAGCCATCATGCCTGGTGCATAGTAAGCACTCAAATATCTGAATAATGAGTAAGTTTAAAATATACAAAAATCATTAGGAACTTAACATTAAAGCCATTAACATTTTTAAGCAACTACCATGTATATGGCAGGGTTCTGTTTCCAGTTGAATCTTAAGTTGAGAAATGCTTTGCTCCTAACGTAAGTTTATGCAAGAGAAAAATCTAATATTAAATTTGATGACACTTATTTTGAAATAATTTGAAACAAAATAGACTGGTATAGAAAAAGACCTAAAATCTCTTAATACATAAGAATAACAACATTGTTTGTCTCATCCATTGTTCCCTTCCCATTTCCCCCATTAAACCTTTGATCTGTCTTCCTTTCCATTAATGATATCAAGATCAGTTTAATGGAACAGAATGAAAGTAGTGACAATGACATATTATCTCATTTTGGACTACTTCTGCCAAAATAGATGGTTAGTCCTGATGAAACCTGAAAGATTCAGGGTGAAACTAGATCCTATTTAATAATTTGCACAAATTCACTCCCTCTTTCATGCAATGTACAAATATTGTGCCTATGCCTAGACTTGACAACAATTCTAATGTTTCTATAAGTGAAAATTTACTCATTTAAGCTAAGGCCTTTTTCTATAAAATAATAAATATTTTAGGCTTTATAGGTCATATAGTTTCTGTCTCAAGTACTCAACTCTGTCTCTATAGTCTAAAGGCAGTTATAGGAAATAAATACATAAACAAGCATGCTGTATTTCAATAAAACTTTGTTTACAAAAATGGACGATACTGATTTGTTGACCCCTGATCTAAACCCATCAGAGATGCCTCCAGTAGTTTTCTATACAGGGAACTGAGTAATAAGATTTGATCAGAATGTTCTCTTTAGTGAAGTATTTTAAGAATGGAAAAGCAAGCACCCTATTTATTCAATACTAATTAGAAACTAGTAGATGAACAACTACAGGCCCACATGAGAGGAAAACACAATTAAATTCAAGTAGGGGGAGGGGGAAAAAGAGGGAACAGGCTCAATAAGCTCCCATCTAGTGGGAACAATGTAGGGGTATATGGCACACCTCCTGGGTGAAGCATCAACTGCAAGTTGGACACCACCTAACAAACATAAACAATATAACCCAATTGTATGTACCCTTATGCTAAGATGAAATTTTAAAAAACTGATTAGAAGCAGTGCTAGAAGGACTTGTATTAGAGCCTTTCTTTGTGTGATATACATGCTACTTAAGAGAATATGCAGCGGTTGGAGAAGACTATGGGAACTTGAATCCCTCAGGTCATCCTTATCACTTCCACCTAATCACATAATCAACTTGTGGGTGTTCTTGATATTACATTTTGGCTTTATATAGGTTCATCATCTTTCCATCCCTCAGATTATTTGTTTCATAATTTTTAAATTACTTTTGAAAAACTACAAGAAAAACTTGGTTGAAGTTCAAAACACATTCCCTTTTCCCATTCTAATTCTGCAATTCTATTTTAAACAACTATTAATTTTGTCAGACATGATTTGTTTGTAATAAACTCATCTTGTTCATTGCTCATGATTCCTTTGTCTTTAAGATGTTTACTGATTTCTCTTACAGTATTTTATTGAGAATGCTGTCAGATTCTCTGTAGGCCATTTACATCTATAAGGAGAATTGTTTCTACTTCAAAATCTTTTAGGTCTTCTACCTTTCCCAAATGGAACACACATTTATATGTGCAAAGTGTACTAAATACCCCTTTACCTGTTTATGGCCATTAGCTATTTTCAAAATGTATTTTTAAATTCATTATATGCTTCCCAAAATTGTATTCCAATACCAAAACAGCTACACAATTAAACTAAAAATTGGTAAAGATTTTAAATAATAGTACATTAATTCACATTGCCATGAGATATATTATTTATTAATTAGTAACACTATCATTTTCCATTCTCCATCTTCCCAGTTCCTGTAATAAATTTCACTGCCAATCAGCTTTCATTAAGATATCAGCCTTTCTGTTCGTGATAACCAACAAATTGTACTCTACATTTCTGTCATCCAATTCTGCTTTATCTTCTCTGGCTACATAAATCTCTAGAGTCTATAGTGTCAAAATATTTTCTTAGCTTCAATTCGTGTTTCGCAAAGATGCTGAAACTATAATATCTAAATGCAAAGTTTGCCAGTGAGTTATATAAGCATGTCATACAACCATGATTTTTAAAATAAAATGAGAAAATATATGTAGTGAGATTTTAGATAATATTATAAAGTCCTCTTCAGTTGGATTCAGTATTCAATGAATAAAACAACTTGAGAATCCTAATAAAAGTAAACCTTGAAATGGTTGAAATATCCATTCTAAATAATGGGAACATTTAGGTAATTGTCTGTACAAAACATGGATCAGGCTTTTTGAGGTCATAAAACGCTTGACCTTCCCAGGTATGATCAATATAGAAAGCTTACTACTAAGTTACACAATAGAGGTAAGATTGTTGAATATATCTGAAAAATAACATTTTCAAAAGCTCCATAAAGTAACTGACTCATTAAAGATATAATTGGAAAGACTCTTTCTCTTTCCTGATAGGAAGGAGAATCACAAAACATTGCATTATTTGCAAAAGAGGATGAAGTATTCATGTCTCACTTATGAGACTTGAATAGCTTTATTACTTATGCTCTTGCTATCAATACAGCGTGTTGAAGAAAAGCATTTCCAAAACAACATAGGTTTGCTAATCTTGAGTTCCTGATAATATCATATGATAAAATAGGAGCTTTCATATACAATCAAGATGACAGTCACTTACTCTGTGCTCAGAGGGACCAATTTTCCCTGCTGACATTGGTATAGCACAAATCATAAAGTGCCAAAATTTGAGTAAGTGCAAACCTCTCAACTTCATGCAGGTATTAGCAAAAAGCACCAGTTTAGCTACATGTAAAAGGAAATCGGGTACTACGAGATGAACAGGAGGGCAGACTGGAATTGGAATAACTTATCTGCCTCTGCTATAGTTCATTTTCCTTGCTGAAAAGATTCTTCTTGTCTAGGAATAAGCTGTTTTATCAATGCAATTTCACTACTCCCCTTCTTCCTATCTCTCTCTTCTAAACTACCTTTTTCTTTGTAATAGTCTCTCCACCTAAACTTATCAACTTCTGTTTTTCTCCCTCCCTCTAAACACATAAACACACACAAATACACACCACATTGTTAACTGCTACCTTGAAAAATGTTTTCTTTTTTAAAGCACATATCATTATTGCTGTGACAGCACAGAAGTAACTATATCAACTACAAAAGAATTAGGGCAACATGATCCAAATCAATTGCTCAATATATTAATCATACATACAGTGTATATCTTCTATAATGGAATTATGAGGCTATAAACAATCTTAAGGAATAGTATAAATATCCTAATGAACCTACTAAAAGTGATGACAGGTTGATTCAGCTGGTGTAGTTATATCTCTCTTTTCAAATACACAGATCTTCATGATAACTTTGCTAATTAAAAAGTGAATAAAATTAGAATGAAAGATCAAAAAGAGAAATAGCTCTGAGTGTCAGTGTCAGAAGAGAGAACTGAGGGTGGAGCTGAAGCCCTATGACTTCACATATACACAGATGTCTATCACCAATGTGAGGACAAGACAAAACCTGAAATCGGTAACAGTGGAAACTTAAGCCTTTTGGTGGATGCCCAATCCATAATATTTAAACTAGAAAATTCTAGAGACTACTCTGGAGACAAAAAGAAAGGTAGAATTCATCTTAAGGCTCTAGGTGGAAAAGCAATTGTATAGGATATGAAATATAGTTATGTGTCATGGGCATCTTAAGAATTGGCTTTTGCATTTACACTATCATTTCAGACAAATCTAATAATTAACACAAAAATAATCAGGTTTTCATAGAACAAGTATGGGCACAGATTGTGGGTCACAGGCTACAAGAAAATGCAAAATCGCTTTGGTAGAACCCACAGAACTCACACAAAAAATAACCTCCTTCAAGTGAAAATCAGCTCACCAGAGTACCAAAAACTGATATTCTTTTGTTCATTAGTTCAACAACTATCTATTAAATGCTTATTTGAGGAACACTATTTGAGACCTGGAAGATACAGTAATGAATAAAATACAGTTCTTGTCCTCAGAAAGTTCATATTGAGTAAGTCATGAAGCAGAAGATACATCAACAGTATAGAAAAAAGTTAGTAAAGATACAGAAATTTAAATTATTTAATAATTTTGAGCTAATTTATATATAGAACCATGTCCCCTAAAATATCATATATTCTATCCAACTAATGTGTATTATTTTGTGAGATTCAAGAACTATTGATCTAAAAAAGAATTCTCAACAAATACCAAAGACTTGGTACTACAAACAGGGTATCCAACTACAATGCAATAAAATCAGAAATTAAGACAAAAAGATAGATTAAAGATCTCTATATGTTTGGAAACTAAAAAAAAAAAAAGAACACATTCATAAATAATCCATGAGTGAAAGAAGAAATCATAATGGATATATTAAATATTTAAACTCAACAATAATGAAGACGCTGCATATTAAAACCTGTGGGATGCAGCTAAAGTGGTACTTAGTAGAAAATTTATGGCTTTTAAATTCATATGTTAGATTTTTAAAATATGTAAAATAATTAGTTAAACATCTAACTTAGAAAGTCAAAAAATAATAGCAGAATGAAACTAAATAAAGAATAAGGAAAGAATAAGGATTAGAACAAAAATCAATGACATGAAACAAATATGTAATAGAGAGAACAGAACAAAACCAAAATTTGTTCTTCAAGAAGATGAATAATATATTAAATGGTATGAAATTGCCAGTATTCAGCCTATTTTAAAACTTATGCTGATTGTAAAATTATTAATCATTAAATATTAAGGAAGAAAAAAAGAGGCAATAATTAAATACTTTGGAATTAAGAGAATGCATTTCTAAAAATATAGTAAAGGTTTAAAACATCATAAAAGAATATATAAACAACAAAATGTCAATAAATTTAACAACATAAATGAATGGGCAATTTCATAGAAAAGTATAACATTGCAAAATTGATATAATAAAAAACAGAATACCTGCATAATTTCATAATTCATAATTAATAGTAAAAAGTTTCCCTACAAAAATTATATTTCACATAGTTTAACAAGTAAATGCTCCTAAGCCTTTAAAGAATGGATAAATTTAGCCTTGTTCAAGCTACTACAAAGAGGAAAATAAGTATCCTGAACTAAGTTTTCAAGGCTGACAAAATACCGATATTAAAATTAAAGAACATGAAAAAGAAAAAAAAAGTCAATCTCACTTAAAAACATAGATGAAAAATTCTAAATAAAATTAAACCAAATAGACAAATGCCTTTGTGCACACATATATATAAATACATAACAACAGAGAATTTATCCCAGAAATGTAAGAATTATACATCAGTAAGTATGCTAGGTGATATGGTATACTCAGAGATTAAATGAGAAAAACCATCAATCTCTCTACATAAGAAAAAAAAACTACAAAAATAGACAGAAGACATTCAGTAGACTAATAGAAAGTATCTGTAACACACATAACCAAGGAAGCACTTATATTCAGAATGCATAACAAGTTGTAATATATAATGTTTAAAAAGATAACCATTATCATTTTAAAACTGCTCATGGAACATAAACAAATTATTAGAGAAAATAAAACGTTATTGGCCTATAGGAGTTGTTCACCATTATTTAAAACAAAGAAATAAACTAGCAAATAGATACATTTTTACTCTAATATTTTCCTCAAAAATTTAAAATTCTGGGGCGGTGCATGTGGCTCAAAGGAGTAGGGCGCCAGCCCCATATAACAGGTGGTGGATTCAAACCCAGCCCTGGCCAAAAAAAAATTTAAAATTCTGTCAGTATGTAGAATTGGAGAGAGCATGAAGAAAGGAGAACTCAGATTAGAGAGGGTGTGCAAAAAGGAGGACTCAGATCAGAAAAGCAATTTTGTAATATTTTAAGTTAAAAATGTGTATTTTCTAACCCCAGCAATCCAAATACAGAAGCCGTCTCAGATATATACAAAGGAATATTTACAAAGATATTTACTGTAATATTATCATAGAAAAAAATTAAAAAGAAATAAAAGTAAAGAAAAAGAGAAGAAGGGACGATAGAGAAAGAAAGGGAATAAAGAAGAGCAAAAGGAAAGAAGGGGAGTAGAAAAGAAACATTTAAAAGTCCATCACTGAGAAATGAATAAATTTGGGCTCTGACACACAGTGAAAAAGCATATAGCATTATATATAGCAGCCAAAGTACCCAGACATATATGTACCAACAATGAAAACTTTGAATGAATGCAACGTCAAGTGAAACCAATCTATGTCGCAGACTGACCCAAAATTTGTCAGTTCACAGAGCCCTCACTGTCTTCTTACCATTTTTTCAGAGCCCTTTGTATCTTAGTAATGTTTACACAACAAATTTAGCCAAAATCAAATTAACAAACAAACAAGAAACCTACAAAATTTATTAGTTAAGTCCAAAAAACTCAGTAAGTATTTTTATCAAGGTAAAATAGCCACATAAAAGTAATAATCATAAATTCAAAGGGTAAATATTATTTTCATTTCATCTATAACCATTCTTAGATTACTCATTATTGAACTATATGTGCCTATTGGGCACTACACAGATTTTCAAACCTTGAAATCCAAATTGGAAACTGAAATGCTTATTTCCTGCTCTGTACTGATTTTCGCCCAGTACCTACTTTCCATGACAGCAGCCCCCAGAAACCCAGCTTCACAAAGACATGACACCATCAAGAGGAAGGTACTAAAATCAAATTTTAAAACTGTTATTACTTTGAGCTAGTGGCTGACCTGGTGTCTGACAGTTAATGAACATTACTATGTTTCTCTTGAAATTTTTAAATATCTCATGGCACACAAATAAGTCAGTGGTACTACAGAACATTGATATACAGATTGGAAACCATGGCATTATGTTAAGATATGATATGTATAAATTTTTAATTACACAAAGTTGACACTTGTATACATATCCATTTTTATTTAAAAATATAAAAATTGTAAAAACATAAACTGAAAGCATATGCATTAACTTCAGAAGAGTAAGTACCCTTTGGGGAAAAAGACATGTAAATAGGAAAGGACTTCAACTATTTCTGTAATAATTAATTTCTATTAAAAATCAAACAAATATGGCAAATACTAACATTTAAAAAACATGGGTATTTAGTATTTTATACATTAATTCTCTGCCGTATTATATTTTTGAAATAGTTCATAAAAGAAAACAAGAAATGACAAGCATTCTGAGTTTTCAAAGGCTTTATATAGGCTGCTACTTTTAGCATGCCATTCTAAATCTTGGGACATCTGGTTACTGTTAGACCTGCTTTTCCACAGTTTCCATTTAGAATCATTAAACTATCCACTGGGAGTAGTCTACCATTTAAAGAAAAATAAAATCCATGCAAAGACCTCTATTTTCCTAAGCTCCACCCTAAGTCACAAAACTTGCTTTTATTTAGAAACTTTGAAAAAAATTCTCAGAAGAAAGGAGATACAAGCATTTTAAATCCTCTTCTTCCAAAACGTACTTATTTTCTCATTTTACTTATGGAAGATAATGCTACAGTATGATAAAACAAAACATGTATTCATTTAGTGCTATCACAAACCCCACAAATGTCTGGCTCATTGTAATAGATATACCATTCCCAATCTTAGTCTTTTTTTTTTTTTTTTTTTTTGAGACAAAGTCTCACTATGTCACCCTTGGTAGAGTGCTGTGCATCACAGCTCACAGCAACCTCAAACTCTTGGGCTTAAGCCATTCTCTTACCTCAGCCTCCCAAGTAGCTGGGAATACAGGTGCCCACCACCACACCTGGCTATTTTGTTGTTACTGTTGTCATTGTTGTTTAGCAGGCCCAGGCTGGGTTTGAACCCGCCTGTCTCGGTGTATGTGGCCAGTGCCCTACCACTGAGCTATAGGCATTGCGCCAGCCAACCTTAGTCTTAATCTATTTATTTTGTAGGGTACTAACAAAGTCAGAAGTGCAACTGCAGGCAATCGACTGATGTTTGACAATTATGTTGGCAGTACATTTAAGTGTCTGTTAGTTATGTGTCCCAATTCCCGACATTCATCTTTTCTACATCCATCTTCCCTGGACCTTCTCCTCCTCCAACATTTACAAAAAATATTACTCATTAGAACCAGGAAATGACAAATGTTGTAAGATGTTGGGAATATTGACAGATGTCAGAAGGTTTATATATTAATTAAGGTCTTATGATCAATATATTAGGTACAATAAGAAGATAGCAATTATCCCACCTTACTCTGCACTGATCACATAACAGCCTATATCTTACTTTCCAAATTCTTCATTTGGAAAATTTAAAGAATGGTTGGAATCTTGAAAAAGAATGTGCAGCTGAGACAACTAGAGAGGGTTACATTGGAAAAGAGAATATTAAGCCAGAAATCTTCGGTATCACCATATTTTGGTGGAGGATTATATAAACAGAGGACCATGCAGTTACAAAATCACTAGAAGAAAACAGGCTAGGTCTCCAAGAATAACTATTAAGATCACATTGTAGAATCATTTGGTGTGATGAAAATGCTTTGGAATTAGGGAAGTGGTGATGTTGGTACAAATTTGTGAATATACTGAAAACCATCAAATTATTTATGTATATGGGTAAAATTTTATGTTACACGAATTATATCTCATTTTTTGAAAAAAAACTATCCATTATGTTCAGTAACATGAATAGTCTAATGCAAAGAATAAATGAGAAGGAGAAAACAACAAAAATAAGGTAGTTTTTGAAGGCATATAAAGTGTAGAAGTGTAAATTGAAGAAGGATTTTCTTTTCCCTTTTCTTTTTCTTTCTTTTTTTTTTTTTTTTTTACCAGTGAGAGGCTTGAACAAGCAATGGATGCTGATGAAGAGTTTACAAAGAGACAAAACATGACGATATAGAAAAGATAAAATTAATCAATAATACAAGGTTCCTAGAAAAGTAGAATTAGTTCTAAGTAATAGGTAAATATGTCAGTCCTTTTTAATTTTTTTTTTGTAGTGGTTTAATTTTCTTTTTACAAAACTTCATGAGGATGCCATAAGCCTAGTTCAGCCCAATTGACCCAAGCTATTTACTGGTTTCACTGTGGGAAGTTAAGGATGCATTAGTATTTATCTGAAACCTTCTGCCTTTTCTTTTTACTAGAAGGTAGGGTAGTCTTCTGGGGAGAAGATTGAGCAAGGGTAGAAAGAGTTAATAACTGCTTCAAGGTCAGCCAGATCTTATTTATGCTTTTTCTTGTATTTTTTATTTACTGTATTTTTTTGGCATGTATTTAAGGAGTTCAATCTGATGTTTCTATATAAACAGTGAAATTATTACTACAGTCAAGCAAATTAATATTTTTTTATTTTGAATTAATTACAGGCACACATAAAACAGCAAATCAGTATAGATAAGTCACACAGATCCAGTACTCAGCTTCCCACACTGGTAACATCTTACATAACTATGTACAACGTCAAAACCAGGAAATTGCCATAGGTAGAAGAGAATTAACTACATATACTGGATTTCATCAGTTTTAGCATGCACTCATTTTCTAAGTCTTTATGTTAAGAGTCTTCATACCACCACCACCAAAATCACAACAGGGAACTGTTCTGTCACTATGAATGAAGTTGTGTTCCTTCTTTACAGTCACATGCCTCCCCTTCTATAATCCCTGATAATGACCAGACTTAATGGTAATAGTAATGGAAGAGTTTCTAAAGAGTATTAGGTGTTAAAGTTACATGATCAATTCATGTTTCAGAAAAATTGCCCTCCATCCCTTTTGATCAAACAGGAATAGAGACGTTCAAGACCAAAGAAAGAAAAGAGATTAGGATATTACATCGTATTTCAATAATCAAGGTAAAGCATGATGACTTAGACTACAGTAGTGACTCTGGAGTTGGAGAAGAGTGGATGGATTCAAAGATGTAGATTCAAAAGGGTCTGGAAATTGTATGCAGGAATCGGGTACAGGGAGGGATGAATGGATCATGAGATTATCTGCCTCAGATGTGTGGGTGGGTAGTGATGTCATCCACAGAGATGAGGAACTTGATGGAATTGATATATATATGTGAAGTTTAGTTTTGTGTATATTAATTTGAGTTACTAATGGGTCATTTATGTGGTGATGTCTAGAATGTCCTTTGATATTAGAATCTGAGGTTAAAGAAGAGGATCTTGCTTGAGATAAAGATGTGGCTATTATCAACCTACAGATAGCAACTGAAGCCATAGAAGTGGATGAGATCAATCAGCAGAATATGGTGTATCACAGAAATCAAGACAAGAAGGGAAGGTAAAGGGAAGAAAAGAGAGAGAAAAAAAAGGAAAGGCGAGAGTACTGTGAGAAGGAGGAAGGGAGGGAAAAGTAAGGGAAGTAGAGGAGAGAAGGAAGGAAGAAAGGGAGGGAGAGAAGGAAGGAGGAAGGGAGGGAGAACGAGAGGATAAATTGAGTGCCATGTGTGAATTTCAATTTCTTTTAGTCATTACACATAATTGGTGCTATAGAAAACTTAATGAAAACTTATCAATTCTTCCTTCTTTAAACTTACAGTGTATAATAATATCCTTACTGGTTTTCCCACAAAAAGATCTATATTCTTAGAATAAATTTGCTTAAATATTTATACTCTCTCCCAATTATTTTTCCAAAATGGAACAACTCTATTTACTTTCTTGGCCAAGAAACTGTGGTAACTATGTTGATAGCTTGAAAACAGTGCTGTATCTTTGTTAGGTCAGGAAAAATATAGTTGAATGAATGTTCTCTTTTCTACATAGAAAGAAGGTTCCAAGCTGCATTTCTTTCTTCTACCACCTGTCCAAGCATTCCTACTATTATTGTTTCTTAACTGTCTCTTCAATATGCTATATGTAGCCAAACATTTGGAGGTATTTTAGTCAAAAGATATGCTACCAGCAATAATAAAAACAAACAAGAAATCCTCAATAATAACTGAAGCTATTGTGTCGTTAAAATAGAATTGAAAAAGTCAGTCTTAACTTTGAATTGACTGACATTTGTTCATTTATGTTGCAATCTTATATTTATTTAAGGCATAACCCTGAGTTCATTTAATGACCTAGATTATTGTGTTGGACTTTCTTTCTAAAAAAAAAAAAACTAACTAAAATGCCATCTCATAGAGTGCTAGTAAAAATATGAGATCCATCTGACAATGCCATCTATATTTTAACCTATTTTTTAACCTTATTGAACAGCTGTTTCAAAATGCTTATAGGAGGCAAATTCTATGGTTCTGTACATTATATTTCTGAAAATTCTAGGGTAAACAGATCTGAATGTGGGTGGATGCTTTTAAATGCTAATTATAACACATTATTCATATCTTAAATATCTACTAATTAATTTTAAATTGTTTGAAAATTAATATATCATTAGTTTTATAAAATTAGGTATTTTCTACCCCCCACCCATGCCCCCAATAAGCCTATACAGAAACGTTAAAGGGAAGATTATAATTTTTAAATAAAAAATTTGAAGTAAAATTGTACTCTTAGTTTCCGGGTCTGTTTTCTTTTCCAAAAGGGTAGTGTTTTGCTTCTAGTTCACCATAACTTACCAATATCCTTTCAAATTTCACAAACCCTGAACAAACAACATTTTTTTCCTCTACAGATTGGCTAAATTCAAAAGAAAAACTGGTCTATCAGTGCCTCTCAGTGCTGAGGCTGTAGAGAAGACCAAAGAAAATAAGCACACTTTAAAAATACCTATTTTACCTTCTGTGTGACTCAGCCATCTAAGTGTGTTACTCAGGATCATGTGACCAAAAGGAATTTAGCAGGTTCCAAATATCTTTTCTTTTCTTAAAGAAAAACTAGTTACAGATTTGGAAAGTAAAATACAGCCCTGACTTTACTAGGTCAACAGATAAGTTTGAGGATATACAACAAGCCCTGTGACTTTAGTCCCAAAAGCTCTGGAACAGGAAAACACGACCAACTTCTTACAGTAACAGAGCTCTTCTATCAATACTAGCAGTGACATACTTCTGTCTACCTTTAGGTGAATGCACGCAATCTTTCCTCTGATGCATACCTAATTCTTGATCATTTCTGGGGGAAAAAAATTATATCTAAAGTGGCACCTGCTCCACCAGATGCCACTTTCCACAAATCAAAACTCATAGGAGCCTATGCTTCAAAATATAATCAGTATCATAGGTTTCTGGTACATTTTTTCACTCTTCAGTGTTTTCTAGGTTTATTACAATGAGCACTAAAAGAAAAGAAAACAGTATTATAAGACAAATTCTAGCTCTCTAATCCTAAAAATATCAGAATACCCTTTAATTTCCAATTTAATTAATTTCCAATATACAATGTGGATCAAATTTATAATCTGGTTGGAAACACATCATTACACATTTGATATATACTACAGAGTAAACTTCAAATAGAAATATGAGCTATTGACCAACAGCAGTATTATAAACTTATTATGGGAGCTGTTTCTTTTCTAATAACATATTTAAAATGTACCTTTATGTTAATTCAAAATAAATAAATTTAAAAAATAACAATTGGGAACATATGGAACTGAAGGGGTATTTAATATATTTATACTAGTTCAGAATTTTTTAAGAGAAAGTACAAGTTAGACATTAAAAGTATACACAATTTGATTATGTTTTCATATACCACCAATTAAATACTAAAATTTAAAATAGCACATTGCCATTTACATTAGCACTAAAAAATTAAATAAATTCATAAGTATGGCTCTAATAAAATATGTATAAGAACCATATGGAGAAAGTTACAAAACTCTGATAAAATGTATCAGAAAAGAACTAAATAGGCCAGGCACGGCAACTCACACCTGTATCCCAGCACTCTGGAAAGTTGAGGCAGGTGGGATTGCCTGAGCTCACGAGTTTGAGATCAGCCTGAGCCACAGCGAGACCTCATCTCTAAAAACAGTCAGGTGCTGTGACACGTGTCTGTAGTCGCAGCTACTTGGGAGGCTGAGGCAAGAGAATCACTTAAGCCCAAGAATTTGAGGTTGCTGTGAGCTATGATGCCATGGCACTCTACCAAGGTTGACTCTGTCTCAAAAAAAAAAATTAAATTAAAATTAAAAAAGAACTACATAGAGAAATATTTTATGTTCATAGACCGGAAGACTCAGTATTGTCAAGATTGATGGTTCTTCACAACTTGGTCTACAGATTCAACATAATCCCATTTAAAATCTCATCAAATTATTTTGTAGGTATTGACGAACTGATTCTAAAGTCAGTATAGAAAGGCAAAAGATGGAGAACCACCAACACAATATTTAAAAAGAATAAGTACTGATACAACCCAACTTCATGACTTACTAGATAGCTACATTAATCAAGACAGTGTGGTATTGGCAAATACACAAATAGATCAATGGAAAAGAATAGAGAGCCCAGAGACAGACTCAAATAATACAATCAACTGATCTTTGAAAAAGGAGCAGAGGCAATACATTGGAGCAACCATTTTCACAACAAATAGTCTAACAGCTGAGTATCCAAATGCAAAAAATGAATCTAGACACTGCCATGCCTTTCATAAAAATTAACTCAAATTGAATTATACAAACCTAAATGTACAACACAAAACTATAAAACTTTTAGAACATAAGAGAAAGTCTAAGTGACCCTGGAATTTGACAATGAGTTTTTAGATACAACACCAAAAGCCTGATCCATGAAAGAAATAATTGATAAGTGAGCTTTTATTAAAATTAAAAACCTCCATTCTGTTAAAGACAAGCCACAGACTAGGAGAAAATATTTGCTAAACAAATTTCTGATGATGTACTGTTATCCAAAATATATAAAGGATTCTTAAAGCTCAATATTAAGAAAAACAGCTCATTTAAAATGTGGGTAAGACCTCTGAACACACAGCTTAGAAAAGAAGATAGGCAGATGGCAAATAAATACATGAAAAGATTGCATGCCATTAGAGAATTGCAATTTAAAACAATGAGATACAACTACACATCTATTAGAATGGCCAAAATCCAAAACACCGGCAGGAACAAATGCTGAAAAGGATGTGGAGCAACAGGAACTCTCGTTCATTGCTGGGTGGAATGATGGTATTAGACAGATTCTTACAAAATTAAACATACACCTACCATATGATCCAGCAATTGCATGCGTTGGTATTTAGATGAAAGTTATGTCTCACAAAGTACTAATGTTTTCAGTAGCTTCATTTCCAAAATTGGAATCAACCAAGACGTCCTTCAATATGTTAATAGGTAAACAAGCTGATACCTTCATACTCTGGAACTTTATTCAGAACTAAAGAGAAATGAGCTATGAAAGAAACTAGTTTGAAAATACTACATATTGTATGATTTTAACTATATGACATTCTGAAAAAAGCAAAACTATAGATAGAGTAAAAAAGGATGCCAGGTTATTTTTTTTTTTCAGTGTGTGGGAGGATAGATTGGGAGACATAAATAGGTAGAGCACAAAGGGTTTTTAGGGAAACACAAGCATTCTGTATGATACCGCGATGGACACATGATATTATACCCATGGAATGTACAATACAGAGTGAACCTTAATGTATCTGAGTTAATAATAATGTTTCAGTACTGATACATCAATCGTAACAAAAGAGCCACTTAGATAATCATAGGGAAAAATAGGAAAAAGGGGATGAGTGGAAACTCTATGCTCAGTTTTTTGTAAACCTAAAACTGCACTAATTACTAAAGTCTATTCTTTTAAAGGAAAAATCCATGTATTTCTAAAATTAAAAACAAACTACTAGGTTTAGCAAATACTATATTTTCAAAAATCATGTAATGTCTAATGAAATTAGATGAAGGTATAACTGAACCTTACTTATTGTGAACAACGAGGCAGTTTAAATTTCTCCTTTAATACTAGAAACAAACCTTTTGTTTGTTAAATTAATACAGATTTTAGAAACTCTGGAAAACATTAACTTACATCTATTGATATTATTTCTTCATTATTATATTAAGATAGCCAAAGGATTAATGTCATTTGTAACATTTTTAAGGTTGGATTATAGTTACTTTTTAATTAACATTGCTGAAAGAATGAAGGCAAGAAGTTTCAATACTTTTGAAGCCACCTATTGTAGCATTTGTGATGTCTACATTCTCATGAGAATTTAAGGCTTGAATATGTATGTTCACAGGTCAGTCTCTGGTTGGGCTGCAAAGAGATTAACTCTGTGCTACTATCGAAAACTAAAGCCCAACTTAGGACTTGTGCCATGAAAGTATGCACAGTTTGTTCTGAAAAGAATGCAGAGGACTGTATACAGAAATCAGCATTGTTTAGTTTAAAATGACTGAAAGTGCCTTGGCTATAACCTCTGTATATGCAAGACTGAATACTCCATTAGATGGAAGTATTCTATAATGAAGAGTCTTGTACTTGCTTTTTAAAATATTAACTTTTTAAATTAGAAGACAGATATTTGGAGACAGGCAGGAAGATCTGCCACCAATGCTTAGAAAAGATTTTTCCTGTGTATAATAAGCCCTAAGGTTTCTGCTTATTTTCTTTGTTCATATATATATATATATACACACACACATAAACACACACACTCACATGCACACATACATACACACACAGGATGGCCATAAAGTCTGTGTATAATTTTAAATTGCATGCTATTTTGTATTGCACATAAACTTTATGGCCATCATATATATGTGTGTGTATGTATGTATGTGTGCATATGTATGTGTGTATACATGTATGTACATATATTTATATATATAAATAAAAGACAAAAAGTATTGCCACAGTCTACTTCCTTGGGTGCCATTCCTTTCATTGTTCACAGATGAATATTCAGTATATTCTTTTCACACAGAATACTTGGTTTTTACTCCGCTCTATTTTAAAGGGTATAATATTTCTTAAACTGAAGGACATATACATTGCTGGGTGGAATCGTTCAAATATAAATTTGAAGTAATAATTTTATTTACTTATTTTTGTAGGTTTCTCTAAATTTTGGCAAGACGTATTTGACTATAATTGGTAACATTTATCTGTCTTCATTTCAAGATCTCCACGTACTGAAATTTCTGTTTAAAGAATTTAAAAAATGTTAAGTTATGTATCATGTAACTTACTTATTTATACTCCTTCTACATGTCAGCTATTTCTATTTCTTTCCAAATATTCAACAGGGTTGCTAAATGCTGTGTGTGTGTGTGTGTATTTATGAAGAAGCAGAGACAGAGGGAAAGCAGACAGTCATTGCATTGAATCATATAAAGGGAGAGGGATTTTATCCTGAAGAATTTGTTTCTCATTCTCTAGTTTTAAGTTACTACATTCTAAAATATTTCATATAGACATCTCAATTTTAAACATTTATGCACCTAACTTAAATGCTCCCAGATTTATGAAACAGACCTTGAGAGGTCTGAGCAATATGATATCCCAAAACATCTTAATAGTTGGGAAGTTCAACACCCCTCTCATAGTACTGGAGAGATTCTCTAAACCAGCAGTTCTCAACCTGTGGGTCTCAACCCACAGGAACTATATTAAAGGGTCGGAGCCTTAGGAAGGCTGAGAACCACTGCCCTAAACAGAAACTAAATAAAGGTATAAAGGACTTAAATGTGACCCTAGAACAAACGGGATTAATAGCCATATACACCATCCCAAAGCAAAAGAATATATTTTTTTCTCATCAGCTCATGGCACATACTCCAAAATAGATCACGTCCTAGGATACAATCAAACCTCAGCAAAAATAAAGGAATAGAAATTGTATGATCATACCATAAGGCTATAAAGGTGAAGCTCAACTCCAATAAAAATGTTCATCCCCACACAAAGTCTTGGAAACTAAATAACCTTCATGCTGAATGATAGTTGGGTTAAGGAGGAGATAAAAGAGGAATCTGTTAATTTCCTCAAACATAACAACAATGAAGACATAAGTTACCAAAACCTTTGGGATACAGCAAAAGCAGTTCATATCTGACTGGATATTTAGTTGCTCTATTTTAAACTTGGAATGCATATTTTTTAAATAAGTTATTTGTTAAGAACTGAGATTCATCACAACTTACTTTATGCCAAGTACTTATGTCTTAATCTCATAAAATGCTCTGAACATCCCTTTGTTTTAGTGTAATTAACACCAGTTTATAAAAGATGAAAAATTAAAGCTCAGAGACAGTAGGTAACCAAGGTGATTCAGGACATATAACTGAAAAATATGTCGACTTCTCTCCATCTTGACCTCTGTGTTCTTAGAGGTCACAATGATCCTCATCTTAGACCATCACTTTAGCCTCCTAACTGAGCTTCTCACTAATTACCTTGGTGCTTCCAATCCATTCTGCATCAGGAGCAGATTTATTCTTGGATTATGTCATACTTCAGGAGCTTCCCATTTCACTTAGAGTAAGACTGTATAGTCTTAGTCACCATTTCTCTTTAACCTCATCTCAAAACATTCTCCTATTAGCTCACGGCATTCCAACCATATCGATGTCCTTTATGTTCCTAGACATTGTCAAATACCTTTCTACATTGGAGATTTTATACATGCCATCTTCACCTTGGATTTCTATATTATTTGAACCTTTTAGTATGAAGTCTCAACTAAAATACCACCTCTTAAAACTGTCACCTGCTCCCTCTTGCCTAGATTTTTGGACAATAAATTCTTAATTTGCAATCAAGTTTTTTGCTTGTTTATTTACCATCTATTCCCCCCTCCTTCCCTCCTCACACTAGAAAGAAATCTCTACAAGGACAGAAGTTTTCTATTTAACTGGTTGTTCTTATATAGTGTCCAACACTGTAGCATTGAATAAATATTTGTAAGATGAATGAATGAAGCTTTTGTTTTCTCTACTCTTACATGTTTTCATGTTAATTATTAACAGATATAGTCATAAAACTTTCATGTGGCAATGTATATTTTGCTTCTTTACCATTCAGGGTATTTTTGTTGTCCTTTAATAATGTTTGAAGTATGTGAAATGATAGCACTTCTTTTATTTCCCTTGAACATTATTCCTCCTCAGCCAACTCAAAATACACTGTGACCTTTTGTTTTAGCAAAATGTCTCCCAGAATCATAAAATCATAGCATAATAGAGCTAAAGTCACCTCAGAGCCCACTATTACCATCATCACCTGGGACCTAAGCCTCCCCTTCAGCACCTCCACCAAGTGACCACTGAGAGAGACATCACCAGGTTCAGGAACTAACAACAACTTTTCATGACAATACCATCCAATTCACAATGCCTTGACACCATGATATTTATGTATAGAATTTTCAATAGTAAAACATTCCAAGTTTCTGTTATCTACTGAATTTTCACCATTTATTCCCTCAGATTCACAAAAAGTCTCTTCTGTTATCCTTATTTTGTTGTTCGTTTTTATTTAGAAACTAGTGATACAAGAAAATTCTTTTTGGGTTGTCTTTTGGAAGGTTAATAAACTTAATAGGAGTAGGAGTATTAGTAATTTTCCTGAAAAATATTTCATCTAGATTTGTTACCAGTTCTCACTGTATTGACTATTCTTTCAGTCACTGACTATACAACACAGTCAACATAATGTTTTAAGTAAAATTCTGAAATACATTTATTTTGATTGTTCTATGAAATATTCTCAGTACTGTTGATAAAATAAAGTTAAACAGCATTTATAATTTCAATTCTTAGAAAGATTTTCCTATATGTATTTTATTAGTTAATTTACTAACTACTTTGGCATCATGGACATTTTAACAATATTTATTCTATCTATCCATGAGTATGGGATGTTTTTCAATTTTTATGTGTTATCTGCAATTTCTTTCATCAGTGTTTTATAGTTCTCCTTGTGTAAATCTTCCACTTCCTCAGTTAAATACATTCCAAATTATTTCATTTTCTTTGTACCTATTGTGAATGGTATTGAGTCTTTGATTTGACTCTCAGCTTAACTGTTATTGGTATATAAAAATGCTATTGTTTGTGTACACTGACTTTATAATCTGAGACTTTACTGAATTTATTTAACCTAAGAGTCTCCTGATGGAGTCTTTGGGATTTTCTAGGTACAAGATCACATCATCAGCAAAATGTGATAGTTTGACCCCCTCTTCCGGATTTGGATGCCCTCTATTGCTTTCTCCTGCCTGATTGCTCTAGATAGAACATCCAGTACTATGTGAAGTAGAAGTCATGACAGTGAGCACCCTTTTCTTGTTCCTGTCCTTACTATTTTTGAATAAGGTGGGGAACACTATTTTTCAAAAAAAATAAAAGGAAAAGAGAAAGAAAATGTAGAGAGTATTTAAATAAAGTGTACTATGTATGTTTTCATCCATCAAACTCTCATTCTTCAGATTTAACTAAAACAAAAATAAGCTGTTCAGTGAAAATTTATTCAAGAATTGTTCAGTGTTCTATTACTACTAATCCCTTCTTCTCACCTGTATGTTTAATCTTTTCTCCACTATTAGCTCTTAGTTATTACCACAAAAACATGAACAAGTGTCTCCCATCAAATATACCCAAAAAAGAAAACAACAAAAAACAAAGAAAAGCCTTTTCTGGAGATTTGCTCATTTTATCTCGAGGCAAAACTTTGGAAAGACTTTTCACCTATTTCCATGCTCTCTACAGCCCACTGAAAACTGAGAACTGAGTAAAATTTAAATTATTCCCACCAATATCACGAGTCATACGATACCCAAATCCAATGGAATATATTCAGACTTGACCTTACTTTGTATCTCTGATGTTTTTACATTTTGTCAACTCTTTTCTTGTAAAAACACTGTCCTTCCATTGGTTTCATGATACCTTTTGGCTTTTCTCCTGTACTTCCTTCTTTCTTTTCATGTTCTTCTTCTTTTTCTTTAATGCTCTTTTGTTCCCACATCATACTTCTGGAGTGATTATATTCAATATTCACATCATTCTTTCTAACTATCCCCCTTTTTTTTTGATGACTCTCAGATCTGTAGCTTCAGCCCACATCTCAGTTCTTCTGTATCTCTCTGTATATACACATACTGCCGACTATTGTATATCTTTAGCTGAACTACCCTCTCGGCATTTAAAACTTAATGCATCTCAAACTTCAATTTCTACCTTCACTCTAAAATGTGTTATTTCTCATGTTCTTTCCATATCTGTGAATGGCACTATCATTCCCCATCATGCAAGGGTGTCCAACCCATGGCACCCAGGCTGTACTCAGATTATATGAGGACATTTTTGCTTATCTTTAGTGGGGGATATCACAAAAATTATCCATGGACCTTCTTTCCTTTTTTCCCTCCTTCTAATGTGGTGCAGTGAAGTCAAAAGGTTGAACACTCTTGGAGAAGAACCTTACAGCGATTTCAAGTCCATTTCTTTATTCTCCAACAGGTGCCCTGCAGATCTATATGCTGAGGGTTAAAGGCAGAGCTAGGAGAAAACATGTATCTCTATTAGAAGAAATGTATCATCATCAGCTCAGGATCCACTGGGCATTCTTGCAAAAAATCTATTCCATACATAAATTCCCCTTCAAACACCTTCTTTACAAATATGTGAAAATTACAGAGATCAATTAGAATACAAAGTATTGAAAAAGGACTATTTAGTCTCCTAACAGAAAAAAAATAACAACACAAAGTATGGGCACTCAGCACTGCTTTGGGGCTCTCAGTGTGGAAGTAGTTAACTCATGGGCATTGAAAACAAAGGCTCATTTCCCATGTTCTATTTTAAGAAAAATAGGTGATAAAGGAACAGGGACATAGACGACAAATCCACATCTGTTTAAGAGCCTCACCTATTTCTGGGATATTGAAATTAATCTGTTGTGGAGTGACCCAGATGCACTGTACTATCAAATTTCTATCAATGCTTATTTACTAATATCAATAATAATATGTTTCCCAGTGGATCAGCCTTCCTAAGCCAGGTGCTGTGTGCCTCCGAGCTCCCTGAGCTCTTCAGTGTAGGTGTGGCTGAAGACACCTAATATTCCACTAATATTGGAAAAATAACCATAAAAATATGCCTGATAATAAGTAACAATAAGTAGGTAAATCATAAAGAACACCTCTTTGTAGATAACGTTGAACAATGTTTGAGAGGTGGAAGGATCATTGGCCATTCTAAATATCCCAAACATTAATCTCACATATTAAAAAAAAAAATCTTAGAAAAGGAAGATGAACAGACTCAACTATAAAAGTTGAGTTAATGAGAAGCATGGACAAAATCTAGATTTATTTCTGTAATTTTTGTATCTCCTTGGTATTAGACATAACTATCAATAACTCCTCCCTATTTCCAATCTATGTGATACGATGACATTCTTTTTTGGTAGGAGATAAAGCAGATAAAAGCATAGAAGGGCTAACCAAAGTATATCAGTAGTAAACAAAGTAGATCAGTAGTATGAATTCCTGCTAGTGGAATTTACCCTATATTTAAAAAACTAAAAGTTATTTCTAAATTGCTCTCCAAAAGAATTTATACTAGTCATACTCATTCCAATCAGGTATGACATCTGTTTCCTATATGCTCACCAATCCTGGATACTATCTAATTTTTTAAAGTTATCAAATAAGTGAAAACATTATGTGTACATATGAGATTAGAGATTTTTTCATATGTTGTTTGGAAAATTTTTATGAATTTTGTTTTAATATCCTTTGACCATTTTCTATTGGGCTATTTGTAGTTTTTCTTCTTGAATTTTCTTTTGTGTCTTATGTTAGATTTTCTTCTGAAATATATTCTTCATCTATATTTGGTCTTGCCATATACATTTTTTCTGTACTATTTACATAGTCCTTAATCTAAATGCTAAAAAATTGTGTAAGTAAAAGTTCTTTGCCGCTCTTCTCCACACCATTTGAATCCAGCTTGATTTATCCTCTGAACTTTTCTTCCAGGAATAAAATTTTGCTTTAACAGAGCCAATCAAACCATATTTTTAATTCTTTTTCTTCACCTCGTCTTCTCACCATGCATTCTCATCCCCTTTCTGGATGTAATGACAAGTCAGGAAAAAATAACTGGGGTTTGATATTACAATATTAGGCTAGAGAGGGACTACGTGTTTGTATAAGTTTATGTAACTCTATTCCAGCTTCCTCTTTTCTGAGAAGACTATGTGTTTGCTATGGTTTGAATATGTACCCTCAAATTCATGCATTAGAAACATACTCCCCTGTGCCACAATGCTGAGAGGTGGGCCCTCTGAGAAATTAGGTCATGAGGGCTCTTCTCTCATAAGTGGATTGATGTTCTTGTCACCAGAGGTTTAGTATAAAAGCAGGCACACCATGGAATACTCTTCAGCCAGCAAACAGATGGTAACTTCACATCTTTTGTAATATCCTAGATGGAGTTGAAATACATTCTTCTTAGTAAAGTATCACAAGAATAAGAAAGCAATTATCCAATATACTCGATACTAATATGAAGCCAGTAGACAATCTGATGCATGTGCTCATAGGAGAAAAACTCACTTCAATTTAAGTTGGAGGAAGGGGTAATGAAGAAGGAGACAAGGAGAGGTTTGGGGTCCTTTCACTGAATGGGCAAAGGGTGAGGGTGTTTAGCACACCTCTTATGTGTGGAACATAACCACAAGACGGATTCTATCTAACAAAATCAAATGTTTGGCTTGGTTGATTGTACCCTCACATTAACCTGAAATAAATTTACTTAAAAAAAAAAACAAGTAGGTTGGGCAGTGCCTGTGGCTCAAAAGAGTAGGGCGCAGGCCCCATATACCAGAGGTGGCAGTTTCAAACCCAGCCCCAGCCAAAAATCGAAAAAAAAAAAGTAGGTTTAGCCCTTTTTGCTCCCTCATTTTTCTTTTTCTTTTTTTTTTTTTTTGTTTGTTTGTTTCCGGTTTTTGGCTGGGGCTAGGTTTGAACCCACTACCTCCAGCATATGGGGCTGGCGCCCTACTCCTTTGAGCCACAGGTGCGGCCCTTTGGTCCCACTTTTATGTGCTTTCTCTCTCCATGTAATGCAGCAAGAATGTCAGGATGCAGCAAGAATGTCCCCCATGAGATACCTGCACCTTGATTCTGATTCCTCAGCCTCCAAAGCTGTGAGAAATAAATTTTTCTTCATTAGTTACCACAGTCTGTGCTAATCTGTTATAGCAACACAAAATAAACAAGTATTATTTTTGTCTTATTTTGTATTTTATTAAGTTTTTATTTATTAGTGAAGGTAATTAGCTTTGGTCAATTATTATGGTTTCATTTTCCCTTTTCTACTTTTCTCCTAAGAAAAAAACAAAATGGTAAGCGCTGGCTACCTTTCCCTGGTAAGGAAGCACATGAGGCTTTTCATTATTATTTTTTTAATGTCACTACTCCCATATTTAAGTTGTCACACTTTTCAATAAATATTTCTCCAAATTACAAGCTAAAATTCCTTTTAGGATTTTGTCCAATCAATTTTTTTAAACTATTTCAGGTGGCAGAGAATGTTGCAAATTAAGATTTATATTAATTGTCTCTCTCTTTCTTTTGCTGCCACTTTTCTAAAGTTATAGAAGAAAGCTATGCCCTTTCCTTTGCTAATTATTGCTAGCAAGTTTTCTAGGGCGGGGGGATAGTGAGCAAAATTCTGTCAGAATCCAGATTTTATTTCATTTTAAAAATAAAATACATAAAATGTATGTATTCTCATTTTTTAAATTTTATTATGAAAAAATCTCAAATTTACATAAAAAAGAGATAATTACATAAGAAATCTCTATGTGTCCATCACTTCTATAATTTTCAATCAATGTCCAATAGACTATACCCATATCTCAATTATTTTGAAGCTAAACACAAAAATGCCAGAAAATTTAACTAATAGAAATGTTGGTATTTGAGATATATTTTTTAAAAGTTGTTTCATCATCTTCAAAAGAAAAAATTCTACAGAAATTCTTTCTGTTGACTTTCTTTAAATTTGATGACCATTTAATCCATTTGAAGCCTGTTTTGTGACTTTATCTATTCAGAAGGCAGAGGAACAGAGTGAAGTTTCAAATTGCTTGCTTCATTTATGCCCTGGTAGATTGTATTTTTGTCATTAAAGTATGTGTGCCAATTATTTCACCTCAATAATTACTTTTTGAGGTTTTTCCATGAATCACACAGTTTTTTAGGCTCCTAGACTGCTACGAGATGTAACAGTGAAGAGCAAACTTGCTCTAATTGAGCTCACAGTCAAGTATTTAACATGGAAGTGTTATTCTAAAGACGTAAGTGCCTGTTTATCAAAGAATCTTTGGTTCTTAGTATCTTTTATTTGTTTTTCATTTGGGGATTTCTCTCATTAAAACACTGGCTTAAGAATGATGTCAAGGAACAAAACAAAACAAGATCTTTATGGTGATTGCCTCACGTATAAACTTATACAGTTGCTGTCCCTCTACAAGAGCCAGAGAAAAATCATTTCAGTGAAAACCTTACTGGCTTTTTTTTAATGACATCACATCTTATTGTGTTGTGAGGAAACAAAGCAGAGGAGTGGAGAGTTCGGTTAGAGTTATGATAGCTTACCTGCTGTGTGATAGGTCTCAGATGCCCTATACACTTCTGCAGGTAGAAATCATCACTCATTATTCTAATGTAAATTTTATTGGATTGTGACTAATTATATAATAGAGTTATATGAAAAAAATAACACAGGATCTTCTACATCTTCTAATTAAGATAAGCAGTGTGTTATAAAAATAAGGTATGATTTATGTACAAGAAACATACTATCTTATTGTATGGTAGCTAAAGTTATTTTGGACTGATTTGTCAACAAACATTTTCAAGGAAAGTTTGCAGTGTAAACAATTTAAGATGGTAATCTTCATTGCAGTAGGTAAAGAAAAGGAATAAAATACTGTTACAGAGGGATGTTACTTGAACAAACTATTGAGGAAGTATGACATATGTTATTACTAATACTTTCCCATACAATCTTTCACATTAAGGATTTAAAAATAATCTTTAATTGTATACTACTGCATTTTGTATAACTGACTGATTCTTTCTTTATCAAATATGTGTTTAGCAAATGCTATCATTAAGATGTTGTGCTGGAACGTAGAAGAAGAGTGGTAATGAAATGAAGGACTGTTCATGGATTATAAAGCGTAATAGAGGTAGAACTATATAACACGTGCTCACTCATACACATGCACATACTAAATAACCACACATATGAATATTTACTTTCAGGTAATACTAAATTGTGGTTAGATTTGTGCTGGCAAGAAGTACTCAATTCATTGAAATTTATATTTCAATGACTTTTTCCAAATATATTCCTGTTTATGCCTAAAGTTTTTTCCCTATCTCTCTCTATCTCTCTCTCAAGGTTTTAAATATAAATTGAATCATTGCTGACTTATATCCATGAAAGCTACTGGTACTTCTTATTTTGTAAAAAGTTCATTTGTCCTAATATTTTCCATTAGTAAAGTGCACTAAAAAAATGCCTCAGTTGCCTGGAACTGATGCCACACAGGGCAAACAATGATTAGTGAGTTAAAAGATGTAGAACATTAGGTTAATCATGTTCTGCCAGACTATCACCACTTTCCTTTAAATAAGAAAAAAAAGATATAGTTAGGTAAATTTTAACAAGTTATAATGAATCAGGGAATATAAAGGGAAGTGATTTCAGAAGAATTATTTATGCCTTCAAAGCTTAAAACAAACGAATAATCCCAAAAAGGTGTATATGTGGCATTTTTTGTAAAACAATTCTTTCCATTTTTTGTTTTTTGATCTCCACATGAGCAGAGACAAATAAAGTGGCAATGGGGCCAAGGGTGCTAGATGTCTTGGCACTAGTAACTATGGCAATTAGCACCATTTAGATTGATATATTTCCAAGATGAAAGCAAAATTTGGACCAGACAAACAAAAAAATGATGATGGCATTTGTGAAAGCGGAATGGCACTGACCAAAAAGAAACAAAAAAGAAATAGATCTCATTTTAAAACTTGGAATATTTGAAAAAAATGATTACATGATAAGACTGCTTGAACATGACCACAATTGTTGAAAACTTACTAATGCTTCGGTAGCATTAAAGTAAAAGAAAGACACTCAGACAGCCTGCTTTAATAGCTTGCTGGCTTGAACCCTGATACATAATGTTCTTGCAATAGTTTATGGGTGACTGCAGTAAATTGGTAGCGAATATTTTTCATTTTGAGGGGTCTTCATATCAGATCTTCTCTTAGGGAACATTTTGTTCTGAAAAAATTATAAAGGCAACAGATCTAGTTTAGAAGTTGCTTGACAATTTATATATTGTAAATTTTATGGGTTTTTTGATTATGTGATTTTTGATGTTAAATATAGCTGAGGTCAAATTACAGTGTGTTTGGAATTCAGCAATTTGCTCAGTTGTATTTTACCTACCCTAACTACATATTTTGTAAGTATACCACATGAAAAAAAAAACTAATTTTTTTCAAATGCTGTTATTCCTACTATCTATTTAGATAATAGTTTCAATCTGTTCTTGGTGGAGAAAACAATTTTAGATGGATTAATTTTGAACCTAAATAGTTTGTTGACAATTAATTTATGATCATATTGAGGGGTTATATGTGATGGAAAAAGAAAATTATGATGCACCAAATGAAATTATAGTATTTTAAACAAAATGAGATTGATAACTACCTGGAATTTAGTAAATGAAAATGACCTAGTATGGAGTTCCCTGAGGCATTTATTGCTTGCCCTGTGTTTTAGTTCTTCAGCAGCAAATATTCTGCCCAACCAAAAAAAACAAAAAGTTGTAGACTAAATAAAAATTGAAATGGTCTCAATGTTAATATTAGACCCATGAAAAATTAGAGGATATCTGAATACCTTATTCATTCTTTTAGTCTTTGGTGTACCTAGGAACATTCATTTCACATAAAAGTTATATTACAAAATTAATGGACTAAAGGCAGAAAGAGAATTTAGAGGAGTGTGAGATAAAGTCTGAATATACACTGAAGATGTAAGATGGAAGATGTTTGAGGCGTATTTATGATAACAAGTGCAGAAACTTTCTACTAAGGTACTGGCATCCAAATGGGACAGTAAGTGTCAATGTGGTTACATAAAATTACAAGGAAAATCTCAGGGAAACAGAGAGTTCTGGAGAGTGGTATCCTGAAGCAATAAAAAGAAAATGTGAGCAAATTAGAAAACAAATAAGCAGAGAAGAGATAGAAATGATAAAATGCCTAAGCAAATATGAGACAACAAAAATTAGGCCATGTCTATCCAGACCAGACCAGCTGAGAGAAAAGAATTTTCAAATTGTGTGTGCAAGAAGCAAACAGCATGACTGAAAATGAAGTATTGACTCTTTGCTGTAAGAGTTGGAGGGCAAGACATTCCTGGGCAGCACGACACTACAGCAGGATTACTTGCACTTTCTCAAATGTCTTTTGAAGCAAAAAGCTGAAATTCAAATATCTTGAGCCAACCGAAGTACGTAGGCCCTTAAGGAATACATTGGCTTTAGCTTTATTGCTTACTTTTAAAAAGACAAGTCATATTTCGAAATTGATATGTGATGCCACAGCATTCTACCAAGGATGACAAAGTGAGACTCTGTCTCAGCAAAAAAAAAAAAAAAAAAAAAAAGATGTTAGGGTGCATGGTTATGCTATCCCTAGGATTTACCAAAATTAATACCAAAAACAGCAATCAACAGTCAATTTATCCTTAATATTTGCAAAACAATTCAAATTGTTTTTCTAAAACCCATCAAAGTGTATCGGTGACTAAGGTTACAGATATCTGCAAATGGTAATGAATTCAGAAACATATAATGGGAAACACTACAGTCAAGTCAAGAAAGATTTAGATGAATTAATGACCCAACTAGTTATGGCAGCCACAGTTTTTAACTTTAAGTGAAAGAACCTTAAAAGCAATTCATGAAGAAATATTTTCTTTCTTTTCATTTTAAAAACATTTAATTGTCTTTTGGGAAGATGATAAAAGGTAAAATCTAGAGACTTCTTTGTACCATACTCATTATATTCTCTCTCCTGCCTTGTATTTAAATCCAGTTTGATTCCTCATGTTTATTCATCTCTTTCTTTAAATAAACATACATTGTACATAAAGTTTGTATGCAATTTAAAATACTTGGCTATTTTACACACACACATACACACACACACAGACTCTCTTCCATTTATGGTCATTTTATAAGTCTTCTAAAAATTTATTGAAATTCTTTGGGAGTGGCGTCATTTGACATTGAATAGTTTTATTGCAAATAAAAAGACTTCCCTCCGAATAAACAGAAGTTTCTTTTAAAACCAGAATGAGGCACAACATTGTTGTTACAGTAAAACTTATGGCTGGATTTCTCATTGGTTAGACCTCTGGGTCAATTTAAATTTTTACATGCTGTTAGATGGGAATGCCGTCAAGGACTGCAGATTTTTCATTATTTCTTTAGTTTTACTTCACATTAATGGACAATTTTCATCTTGTAACAAAAGTCAACATTAAATTTTACATGCCACTTGAGTCATTCCTCATATTTCTGAAATGTCATTTTTAAGTCGGAATATTTTTTAAGGAAAATCCTCAACTGTACTTTTCCTGTATAACAGCATGCATGAATATCAAGAACTTGATGTTTAAATTCTGGAAATAATCATCCTGATTTTTCATTTTACAAAGTTCAGCAGCCAATGCAAATGCAAACTTACTTACTAAAAAATTAATTCACAATGAATAACAGCCTTAAACCTAAGGCATGAAACTATAAGAATTCTAGATGAAAATGTTGGAAAAACTCTTTATAGATAAAGGCCTATGCAACGACTCTATGAAGAACCCAAAGGCAATCACAGCAATGATAAAAATTAATAAATGGGGCTTAATTAAATTAAAAAGCTTCTGCAGAACCAAGTGAACAATCATAGAGCAAATAGACAACCTACAAAATGGGAGAAAAATACAATAAAGGGGTAACAACAACAATCTACAAAGAACTCAAGCAAATCATCAAGAAAAACATGAAAAACCCCATAAAAACATGGGCAAAAGACATGAATGGATTTTTTTTTTAAGAAGATAGACTAATGGCCAGTAACATAAGAAAAAATGCTCAACATCTCTTATCATCAGGGAAATGCAAATCAAAACCACTGTGAGATATCACCTAACTCTAGTGATAATGGCTTTTATCAAAAATTCCCCAAACACCAGATGTTGGCATGGATGTGGAGACAAAGGAACACTTACTTATACAATGTTCATGGAACTGCAAATTAGTATAACCTCTATGAAGAGTAGTATAGAATACCTCAAAGAATCTAGACCTATCATTTGATCCAGCAATCTCACTATTTACCCACAGGAAAAAAAGTCATTTTATTAATAAGACACTTTCACTCAAATGTTTATCTTAGAATAATTCACAATCACAAAGATGTGGAATCAACTAAAGTGTCCATCAATACATGAGTAGATTAATAAAATGTGGTATATTTATACCACGGAGTACTGCTCAGTCATTAAAAAAATGGTGAACTAATACCTTCTGTAACAACCTAAATGGAAACGGAAACCATTCTTCTAAGGAAAGTATTGCAAGAATGGAAAACAAAAACCCCTACTCTGTAGGAGACTGAACCAGTCTTAGAGGAGCAGTCACTAGTTCTTGAGGGAGGCGCTGAGAGCAGGACAATCTCCCAGCCTGCTTTCAGTGTTTTGCAGTCTGAAGACAAACCCTCAAGCAACTGCATACATTAATGATAAGATCGTTAGCATTAGCAACCAGGTGTTATACTTTGAACATTTCTGATACATCAGGGTGGGAGTCGAGCCCCTGGGGAAAGAGCAGGTATCAATCATTAAGAACATAGCTCCTGTACGTGGGCCCCCCACACCTGTTGTATATTGTTTCAATAAAAGGCTATGGCAGAGATTAGTCCGGGCTTCCCTGCACCTATGGGAAGTCCATCTCTTGCAAGAATTGTACTTCTAATCCGAGTCCAACTGTTGCCTTCGCATAGTGATGAGGTGACATAAGCGTCACAAACAGTTACTCACTATGAAACTGGAGCAAATCAGGCGGGGGATAGTAGTTCAGCCTGTAATCCTAGCACTCTAGGAAACAAAAGTGGGAGGATCACTTGAGCTCAAGAGTTCAAGATTAGCCTTAGCAATAACAAGACCCTCATCTCTACTAAAAGTAGAGAAAATTAGCTGGGTCTTGTGGTGAGGACCTGTAGTCCAGCTACATAAGAAGCTGAGGCAGAAGATTGCTTTAACCCAAGAGTTTAAAGTTGTCATGAAGTAGGTTGAGACTCTGTCTAAATTAATTAACTAATTCATTGTCATTGTTGAGACTCTGTCTAAATTAATTAACTAATTCATTGTAACTAATCAATCAACACTGGTGCACATATGGAAGTGAAACTCAATGGAAATCAAGAGGATGAGGGGATAAATTCACACCTAACAGGTACAGTGCTATCTGGGTTAACTATCTGGCTTAATGGGCAATTATAACTTTGACTCAAAGTGTTCAAAAGCAATTGAACATTGAACATTGAACATTGAATATGTAACCAAAACATATATACCCCTGTAATATTCTGAAATAATCAATAAACTATTAATTAGTTAACTAAATTAGTAGAATTGTAATGTTTCTACATCCACAACACAAATTGATAAATGCCTGATGGATACCCCAATTACCCTGATTTAATTAATTTACATTGTATGCCTGAATCAAAATATCACATGTAAAATAGTTACATATAACTGTTACATATAACTATAGTTGTATATAAATATAACTATGTACGACTATTATGCAACCAGAATAATTTATAATAAATGTAATAAAAATTAAAAGTATTATTGTTTGTAACAAGCTTCCCATAGTAAAGATAGGGATAGTATGTATATTTCCCAATGCTTTATAAATATAGCATATATATGTATACATACACACATCAAACCAAGAAAGTCGTTCTGTAAAAAGGAAACACTACACATATGCAGCATTAAAAATATTGCTAAATATTTCTGTATAATGAAGCTGTTCTTTTCAATGATGTTCTACATTGTGAAAATTTTATTTAAAAATTTTTGTATAATGAATGCAAACATGAGTCACTGTCCAAACATGAATCCTTCCTAAAGTGAACATATTTGCATGTGTTATGCTATACAAACTTAGGTCTGTAAAAAGCTTAATTCCTTTATTCTTTTTGGTCTGCCACCAGGAAATTCTACTTTTATAATTCAATCTACTCTGTTCCATACCAAGTAAAAAAGAGAGAGAGAGAGAAATCACTATTACTTAAAATATGTGTATTCTAACAATAGAAACATTTGCAGATTTTCAAACTAAAATATTATGTTAAAATATTTTATACATTTCTACAAAGAATGCTCTTTTCTTTATTAAAAAAATTCTTGATTTGAGATATTGTAAAAGTGGCTGGACTTTCACACAAAATACTCAATTTTACACACTAGTATAATAATTTTAAGAATCAGTGCATTTTGAAAATTTTTCTAAATAATGGCAGTTTTTTAGTCTTTCAGACACAGTTTTGAAAATTTTGAATAAAACGTTAACAGACTGGCTTGGAGCCTATAACTCAGTGGCTAAGGCGCCAGCCACATACACTGAAGCTAGCGAGTTTGAACCTAGCCAGGGCCTGTCAAACAACAATGACAACTACAACCAGAAAATAGGTGGGGTTTGGGGCGGGTGCCTGTAGTCTCAGCTACTTGGGAGGCAGAGGCAAGAGAATTGCTTAGGAGTTTGAGGTTGCTGTGAGCTGTGACGCCAACTCTGCCAAGGGCAACACAGCAAGTCTTTGTCTTAAAAAAAAAAAAAAAAATTAAGAGGAATTTGTTCCAAAGATTTGAATCTTCTCACATAATAATTTAGGCAATCTCCATTTTTTAAAAAACCTAATTTATTAAAATTTAGAATTTGCAAAAAGATAAATTAAGGAATGATGTCTTACTACATGGAAAAATTATGGTTTGTGAAATATTTTATAAGAACAATTTCTCTTCAAAGTTGGATTTACACTTATTTAATATGTAATGGAACTTTTTTCATTTTTTTCTCTTTTTTTTCTTTTTCTTTTTCTGTTTTTCAATGGACCTCAGTGTTTCAAAATCTCAGTGATTGATTGATCACAAGTTTTATTCAAATGCATTCCATTCATATCACTGGTCAATGTAATGAATCTTTTATGAATTCAAATGGATGAGATAAGCTCCATCCCTCGTTAGCAAGCAGGTGTTATACGTTGAACATTCGTGGTACATCAGGGTGGGAATCGAGCCCATGGGGAAAGAGCAAAGTAGTCACCTTGGGAATATTTCTTCATTTAAATAGTAGCCATTTCTCTAACTGTCTTTAGACAGCCAACAACATATTCTTTTGAATATTTTCACTGACAACTTCTCTTTAACTTAATTTGATTTTTAGAAGTAATCAAGAGTAATTTACAGCCAATTTGCCATAGCAAGGCCTGGCTGGTACACTTATTGAAATCCCTTATCTTCATTTTCTTACCTCCAACTCTACTATCTTCTTTGACTTGTTGCCCTTTGCCTTCTTTTCTCCATTCAAACTACTCTTTCTAAGGCTCTTGTCTATCTATTTTGAGTGATCAATATGGGCAATTATTTTTTAATATTATGAACTTAATAAAGCCATTCATCTTGGGTGGCTTTGTACAGTTCCTAAAGGTAGTTTCAAAAGAGATAAGTAACTTACTGTTCTTTGAAAATGGTAGAATCATTGGAATAAAGATATTACCCCCCACTCTTACAAAATGTATTTGGATCTTAAATTTTTTGATACCTTATATGTACCTTCTATTCAGTGAAGTAAAATATTTATCGAACACCTGGAATATGCAAAACACTGTGCTAAGTAGTCAGGCAAATATAAAGATGAGGAAATAATGAGCCCAGGCTAACTCAAGGACAAACAGTGAGGGATAGGGATTATTTTCAATGACCCTATGGCAAGACAGTATGTACATACAAACAGAAGAGGGAGGGATTCATTTTAACTGGGACACAACAGTTAGATTGAGACTGGAAAGATAAAACTGGAAAGTTAATAGGTGGAGATGAAAGAAAGTACTTTGTAGGAAGACAGAGTAAGTTGTTCAACATAGAAGAAGATATGTCTTATTAAAAATGCACATTTTACTTGCTATTCATAGCTTGCACAGTAAAAAGTGTGCTATTTTCAACTTAACCAGCATTACAGGACATCCCTAGACTCAATTCAGCTGCATCACATAAACACTCTGTGGTTTGTTTTCATTCTTTCTGTGCACATGCCCTGTGTGTCCTTTCTCAGTGCTCATGTCTGGGTCTTTCTCCTGCTCTGCTTCACCTTCCCTTTTTCTCCATTTCTCAGCTTTTCCTATCTCTACCGTCTCCTTATCATAGCCTTCTTTACATGCTAATCTCCTGTCATAAGGAATTGAAATATACTGTAAAGCCAAACTTGAGTAAACTCTTACACTATGGTGTTTTTAACAACGGCTTACCCTTTGTAAGTGTTTTTTTCCTGTTTAGTCTTCTTCCCTCTCACTTAATTTCTGTGTAATATCTCCATACTTTATATTTCCCTCCCCTTTCTCCCTTTTCATTCACTCCATTTTGATTCTTATAGGACAGTACTGGAGGACTCAGAGAGAAAAATGATGCTAAAATAAAGCAAATGTTATTTTCTAACATAGCATTATTAACCAGCACTTCCAAGTATTAACTAGTTCAATAATACAAGCCCAATTAGGATTTTAATGATAATTCCAATTTATATCAATTTCTTTTATGAGTCAAATATTAAATGACTAGTACTTAGAAGATGAACAGACTTTACTGTGTCATTTTTAAGGAAAAGAAATCTTTACTTTTGATATTCATATCCTACTTCATAATTATACCACATAGTCTATTTTATAGCACATGGAAAGTTTTTGAAGCTCACCATTCTTGCAAGACTCAAATGAGAGGTCCACTATCAGCCAGAAGGCAAAGTTAGTCAAGGCAAAGAATAGAAATGATAATTTTTGTCTTTAGACCCTCCCAATTTCTTCTTTGTAATAAACCTACACTTCTAGATTCCGTTTTTTATTTATTCAATAAATATTTGCTGAAGCCTATTTGTTATAGAAGAATTAGGCCTCCCTAACATAGAAAACTTACAACCTAGGTAGAGAGACAGCAACATAACTGCAATTGAATTTGATAAGGCCCATAATGGAACTAAGAACAGATTGCTAATGTCACACATTTGTCTGAGTCCACTACTTTGTTCCTTGGATTTTCCCTGTATAACCCACCAATTTGTCCTCATTAAAACTTTTCTGTCACTGAATCCCATTTACCCTCAAGGCACACCTCTTGGATAAGTGTCTTGGGCAAACCACCTCACAAAGTAACCCACACTAAATATTAAAAGAATAAAGGATGTATACCACAGTTCCCTTATATTGTAACAGGTCACTCATTTGAAAAGAACTGGTTGACAGTGGTGGGAATTTCAAGAACTGTAGGGTAAGCAGCCAGGAAAGAAATGTTAGGAAGACTTTCACCATGTACCTCAATACAACAGAGAAAGATTAACTATTCTACATGAAACTTTTCTTACTGTGACTTGACACTATAATTATTATTTAACAATAGAGCATGCTACATACTTATTCACTAAATAGTACCAGTAGTAGTTACTTACTACTCTTACTAAAACAGAAGTTACATTGATTATAGCCTTTTGATTGTAAACTTTCATAATATAAAAGTTTGCCTTATTTTTTATATGATTATGGAAATTTACTTCAGATATATGAAATAGCATGGGATTGTTTTTCTAGTTAAAAATCATAATTCTCATAATATGAATAAAGTATAATGATAAATATTTACATATAACAAGAAAAATGATTGATAGGATCATAAAATAAAAATTGTATCTACTGAAAGAAAAGGATCATTTGATATAATATCTTTCAGGAAAAAGCAACTACTTGTGGAATTTGGCATCCTCAGGGTTTAAAGGGTTAAAATCAAAATAAACTCTACCTTCTTGCTTCCAAGTTTAATATATGTGAATATTTTGCATGAATATTTCTCAATTATGACAGTACCTGAAATTTTATAGGTTCTATAATATCAAATTAGAAGGTCTAGGTATATTAAAAATACCGCTTTTGTATTTCTATCCCCATTGGGGTGAATCCCATCAAATTTCCTTTTTAAAAAGTTGATAGATAAAACTGTATGTATTTTCCATGATGTTTTGAAGTATGTGTATGTATATGTGTGTTTGTGTGTATGTGTGTGCATGCATAGTGGAATGACTAAATTATAGCTAATTACTGAGAATTACTGCAAATAGTTATTTTTGTAGTGAGAACACTTGACATCATCCTCTTAGCATTTTTCACGATTACTATATACTATTAAATGTAGTCACCATATTAGACAATAGATCTTCTGAACTTATTCATGGAGCTATCTCATTGAAATTTTGTATCCTTTACCAAAAAATCATCAAACCAGAGGGTATTTTTTTTATTATCTTTATCATTAAATCATAGCTGTGTACAATAGTGCAATCAAGGGGTACAATATGCTGCTTTCATATACAATCTTAACTATTTTCATCAAACTGATTAACATAGCCTTCCTGGCAATTTCTCCGTTATTATATGAAGACATTTGTATTCTGCATTTAGCAAGGTTCGCCTGTACCCTTCTAAGATGCACCGTAGGTGTGGCCCCACCA
>CAUYRH010017562.1:0-17742 GCA_963574655.1 Perodicticus potto
AACGAAGTCAAATTTTTTTTTTTATGTCTTTTTTTTTTTTTTTTGAGACAGAGCCTCAAGCTTTCATCCTGGATAGAGCGCTGTGGCATCACAGCTCACAGCAGCCTCCAATTACTGGGCTCAAGCGAGTCTCCTGCCTCCACCTCCCAAGTAGCTGGGACTGCAGGCGCCCGCCACAACGCCCGGCCATTTTTTGGTTGCAGCCGTCATTGTTGTTTGGCGGGCCCAGGCTGGATTCGAACCCGTCAGCTCAGGTGTACGTGACTGGCGCCTTAGCCCATTGAGCCACAGGCGCCGAGCCACGAAGTCTAAATTTGATCAATGCCTCTGTCTTCCTTCAGGACACATCTTTTCCTATTATCTTGTATGCTGTTTTTGTCTGTATTTTAATCACCTTTCTTCTTTGTCCCTCAAATAATCTTCATAAATAATATTTTATACAGTCAATGCTTATTTATATTTACCCATCTTTGGCTCAGACTATTTCTTATCTACTGATCCTTCCTCTGGATTCCATTTTTTACTTTATGAATTTTGTCCAGAGTGACCTATGTATAATTGTTCACTCTTTGATCTCATGGCATTAAAACACAAGTTCTTTGCTGCTGAGACCAGCTCTGCATTTTAAAAAATGTTATGTCACATTCTGCATTTCAAGGTGTTTATAACCAGAGTCTATTTTGATATGATTAGACGTCAGCATTCATATCTGAGTGTGTATTAGTTGGCACACTGTTGTCTACGTGTCAGAGATGTCAAAACAGAAAGGGAACAGTTGGCCCTCAAGGAGATTAGGCTCTAACAAAGATAGTTATGAATCAAATATATGCAATAAAACCACTTCAGTGCTGTGTACACTATAAATATCAGATCCCACACTAGATTAAGTTCCTTAATAATGTCTTCATTCTTTCGTGTGGGCATGTAGTTGTTTATATATTGGTTTTATGTTAGTATCGAGTATTATATGAAAGATAAAACACAATTATAGTCTAGTGAAGGGGAGGAGAGAGAAGAAAAAGGGGAAGTGAGAAGGTAATTGGTGGGATCTCTCCTAATGTGCACAATGTGAGTGCGTTCAGCACGCCCCCTAGGTGTAAAGTTCAACTACAACTTGAACTTTATGTTAGAATTGAAAACAATGTAACCTAAACGTTTGTACTCTCATATTAATCTGAAATAAAAAAATTACATAGCCATTAAAAAAAAAAGAATGTCTTAATCATTCCCCATCTCCAGAATCTAGGGCAGTGCTAGCAGACAGAAGGTGTGCACTAAATATCTGTCACTTGAATGTCTGCACTCATGCAGAAGTCAACAAGTATTCTCACCATTGATCATTTCTACTCTCTAATTCCTGAAATGTAAGATGTACCCCTTTCTCTAATTAGAAATAAAATTTCTATAAATATTTTATTTGAAAGATGTTTAATGCTTACTGTGGCAATAATAATAGAGAACAGTGGAATACTTACTTTCTACTAGGCATTGTTCTCAGAGCTCTACAAGCACTAAGTTATTGGAACCTCTCGATAACCCTGTAAGATGGTGACTTTGGGGACTGGTCCTGGATTATACAGGGTACCCATAAAGTTTGTGTGCAATTAAAAACAGAAAACTATTTTTGTATATTTGAAGCTATGTTAGAAACTAATTTAAATTAGTCTGACTAAAGCTTGTTATTTGCTACTATGTATATATCCATTTGGCAAACTATGGTTTCACGGTAATCTTCAACTACATATCATTCTTTGTTTTCAGAATTTAACCCATCTAAAAACAGACCACTGTCTCACTGATTTATTTATTAGCATTAGTCTAGAAGGCTCATGTCATTTCCAGTGACTATAAACCATGCTGATTTTACTGTCAAGGTGTCGCTCTTGAGGTCTGTAGCAAGAACACACCTGTACCTGTGACCTCTTAGCCTTGGTATCTTTCCCAAGCCACTTTCCAGCTAGAAATGGCACAACCTAACCACTACAATTAGCATCCCCATATGCTTATAAACAATCCACTTAATAATAATTTACAATTCTAGAACTTAACCAGCAACCAAAGTTTAGTATGTTGCTCAGTAGAATTTGCTTTCAAAAACTGGGCCAACACCAGTGCATACACTTTCCTGTCACCCCTGCTATTCTCCACGAATTCTCAAAAAATTATTGACATTGTGAAATGATATCAGAAATTATATTAGGACCCAACTATATAATTTTTAATAGCCCAAAATATTTAAATTATTCCAAGGGACTAGACACTATGTTACTGCTTGTCCTAAGATATCCTTTATTGATAACTCTTCTTCTTTTTTGAGTTTGAATGTTGACTCTGTCATAGAAAATGTAAACAAAATAGGAGCTGAACAGTTTCACAAAAGCATGACCTATCCATCCTCAGAGTAATAGTATTTCACATTCACTCAAATATTTATGTAATGACAGGTGTGTTCCAGGGGCCACAGTTAGAACACTAAACAAAAAGACAAAGATTCCGTATTTCATGGTGCTTACAACATGGTATTACATGACATGAATAACTTTTTTCCCTGCTCTGAACTCCCTGGTAAACCTTAGGGGCCTCTATAAACTTGTCCAGTGTTTTTCTGTTTCTGCCAATTCAATCCCTACCACGATCAGACACACACACACACACACACAAATATGCTTGGTACTTATGATGCACTGGAATAGGCCATGTTTCTGGGTTCAATCCCACATTTTCCCTCCCCCCTTACCCCCGCCTTTGCTGTGGTTGTCACCTTTTCCAGAAAGGTCTTCAACCTTCAAGTCCTAACAATAATTCAAAACCCCTTGTAATCTTTTCTCTAAGCCATCTTTAGCCATCAGAACTCAAATGGACATGTTTCCTTTCCTGCTATAATTAGGCCTTGGATTAGACTTTTGATTATCTGTTTTGCACTGTAGTTACTTGTGTATATAGATACACCCTTACTAGGTTAAAGGAAAAAGTCAAATCTGGGGTTAATGGGCTCTTTTCCCTTCCTACATCTTTGAATTCAATTTAGTACCTAAACAGCAATTATGTACAGAATAAATTCTCTATAATACTTGGCAACCTGAATGATTATGCCACCTTCTCTGTTGAATAATTTAATTTTTATTTATTTATTCGGAGATCTATTCATTTATTCAAAAGGTACTTAGTTAGTGCCCACTAGATGCCAATCATTCTCTTGAGAAATTGAGGGTACTTGGGTAAAGAAAAAGCAGTAACATTTTTACCTAATTTTGGAATCATTTGTGTTAGAGTTCATGAAGAATCTCCCGTCTGTAAGGACTGATAAGACACTGGGTGGTATTTCTAAAGGAAGCGAAGAGCGTCTTATGGTGACTGTTAAATGCAGTGGACTTTGTCTTGAGGTAAGGGAATGAATTCTTCCCTAGAGGCAGGCTGATGGAGGGTATCTCACAATGTTCCCTTGAGGTCTTTAGTTTTATGAATCAATATGCATGAGGACAAATAACCAAACTAGTCTGTTCTCTTCTCCCTTTGTTATTCATTCCAACAATGAAGCCAGTGAAAGGCAACTGTAAAAATCATTAGCCGTGGGAATTGTAGTGGGTTTTAGACCCAGCCCTTTTGCCAGCCCTTTTGCCCTCATCTAAAGTAATCTGTTTTTCCAGGAGGCGAAAGAATTTAACAATCTACAAAGGTCAATTCTCTAAAAATATTCTCAACAATATCTCAACTGCTAGCATTTTCTGAGAAGGGGAGACACAAGGTAATTTTGCAAGGGGCAAAAAATGCCTTGAATAGCAGAAAACTCAAATTAGCTTTTTATCCTCTCCAGAATAGCAGCTTGAGAAAGACAGGAAGCTTGACTAAAATGTGAATGTACGAGACAGACCATAGGAAAGTCTGAAGTCATACAACCTACAACCGACACTCCCAAGAAAGAGGTGGCGGGCTTTGTTTCTAGTCCCTGCAAAATGGGATCTTTAATGGTTGCACTGCATTTCCTTTAAAATGTTTGTTCTAAAATATAGAGATGGAGACAGGCTGAATCACCACGTTAAAGGACTCATTGTTGAAGACACCCTTCAGCTGTAGACCATGTTCATGGTCTTTGCGAGGGCCTCTCCTCCTCCTCACACTGTCTCCACTCCCCGCTGGCCTCCCCAGATCCCCCAGGCAGGGAGGGGCTCCAGAGAGGACCTTTCTTTTTTATTTTTTTTGAGACAGAGCCTCAAGCTGTCACCCTGGATAGAGGGCTGTGGCATCACAGCTCACAGCAACCTCCAGTTCCTGGGCTCAAGCAAGTCTCCTGCCTCTGCCTCAAGTAGCTGGGACTACAGGCGCCAGCCACAACACCCAGCCCTTTTTTTGGTTGTGGCCACCATTGTTGTTTGGCGGTCCTGGGCTGGATTCGAACCCACCAGCTCAGGTGTATGTGGCTGGCGCCTTAGCCTGTTGAGCCACAGGCACCAAGCCAAGGAGGACCTTTCTTAAACTAGCCTGGCCACTTGGAGAAATCACAGTCCTGGGTTTTCAGTATTCTTAGTTCTTACTTTCTCTCTCATTCACTCTCTCTCTCCCCCTAATGTTATTTCCCAACTAGGCAATTTCAAATGGCCTTTATTTCAGCTTTGCCGAAGTCAAGAATTAGTTGCCTCTGACCACTGCTTTACTGAGATGTCTAAGGAAAGGGTTAAAGAAAATTATCTTTCTATCATTATTATTCAGAGAATCCTGGAAGGTACTTCCTGACTGGAAAAGAAATTCAAGTGTTGAGTAAGAAAACTTTATTACTGAGTAGGTAAAGAATGAGTGGCACAAACTGGGAAGCTTTAGAGCATCTAGGATTCCAGAAGACTGATTCCTTCCCAAGCTGCTTAAAGATTTGTTCCCTGCTGCCCTTTAGAAACGCTATTAGAGTGTGGAATTGCTTCTCTACCTCCAAGACAAGAACAGACTGCCGTTCCCCTGGAAGATAACTTGATCTCCGGTGGCTGGAAGGTTAAAGCTATCTCAGAACAGAATATTCCACTCTAGGTTCTGCCTTTATCTGGGCCATTGGCAGTTGGCCCAGCCATGAAAGAAATGCAGCTGTACTAGGCTGAAGTAAGGAACTCCCATCAAAAAGGATTATAGAAGGAATAAGCTATGGGGGAGAGAGGGTGGATAGAGCTTTTGGCTCAATAAGAAGCTAGGCTCATTCTGAAATTAGAGCAGCTGCCACTCCAGACAAGCCCTTAGGCTTTCATTTATTTTAATAGGATTTGAGTGGGGCCTGTCCTAGTCTTGGGTTGGTTTACCATTTAGGATAACCCGTATTCCACCATAACCTCTAACACATCTCTTCATATTCCTTGGCATTTGGGGAGCATGATTTTATGCTTCCTTCACTTAACATACCAAAAGGGAAGGCTCACAACGTGACAGGCACTACTCCAGGCTCTGCACTTCGGCTTTAAAACAGAAAGACACAGACCTCTCTATCATGGATTTTTACATTCCAGTGTGTGTAAACAAAGACAAAAAGATATAAGGTAATTTGTCATTTTTTTAAATAAAGAAAATAGCACACACCTGTGCCTAGATTGACTAGAATAAAGATGAGAGAGATTTTGTTGTTGCTTCTCTTTCTTTCTTTCTGTCTTTTTTTTTTTTTTAGGATGAGAGTCAGGGCTGGTCTTGCTGAGAAGATGACCTTTCAGTTCGGATATAAATGATCTGAGCCAGTCAGCAAAGATATGGGAGCAGGGTATGGTGGTTACAAGGAGCAGAATATCTAAAAAGGAACCAAAGTGAGGAATTAAAACATGACCAAAATACACCAAAGTGTCCTATAGATACTATATCAGTGTTAAATACATTTTACCCCAAATTATATGAAAAATTTTTTCAATGGAAAAGTGAATTTTGTTTCATAGTTCATTTAATCTTTTTAAAGGTGTCAGGAAAGTGAAGAGAGACTAGATAGCAAATTTAAAAACTTAACACATGTGCCAGAATATTGCCTACAAGAGTGAACTCCCAGGGAACTGGGGAGATGCTGGTCAAAGGACACAAATTTCAGATAGAAGAGGAATAAGTTCAAGAAATCCATTGTGCATCATGGTGACTATTGTTAATGATAACATACTGGACATTTGAAAATTGCTACCAGAGTACATTTCAAATGTAGCTTGATTTAGCCATTCTACAATGTATACATAAATCAAAACATCAAGTCACACACCATAAATGCACATGATTTTTATTTGTCATCTCAAACAATTAAAAGTTTATTAAAAAAAAAAATAGAAATCCCAGAAATCAGCAGATATTTTAATGAGGCACAGGAGCAACCTCGACCTTTGTTCTTAAGGAGTTTAAAAGTTTTTTTCACTGTATCACAAAACCAATATTATTGTATTAAAGATAAGATATAATGGCCATGAGTGACGTATAAACAAAGCTTACTGAAAGCAACAGAATATGGTGATGTCCAAAAGAACTGACAAAGGCATTAAAAAAAAAAAAAAAGACATTTGGTATGATAATATTTAAAGCCCATGGTGAACGATCTTTTTGAGAATTGCAACTCTATTGTTCTGGCAAGCCATTAGAAGATCTGATAATAATATTTCTAAATTGATTATTTTTCAGTTTAAAAATACAGTTCAATACAGAATTAAAAGGCTGAATTCAATAATATCTTAAGTCCCTTTTAATTCTTTGATTCAAAACGTATTTCTATTCAAAAATTATATTTTGACATTTAACCTAAGGGGAGAGAATAGGAGGGAAATAAGGATAAAAATCTACCTATTCGGTTCAATGCACACTGTTCTGGTCATGGGTACACTAAAGGCCCAGACTTATAAATTCATGTATTTAACAAAAAATACTTGAATTCCCTAAATCCGTTGACATAAAAAAGAAAAAGATAAAGGTTGGTTAAAAAGTTCTATTTATAAAAGAACATAAGTATGAACAATCAAATTAATTTTTGATTACACAAACTATCTTGTTTATTAAATATATATTTACTCAGAGTCTGCAAAGTGTTAGGTATAAGAAGGGAATCAAAAGACGAATGTAACTTTAGTTTGTTTCTGGTGTCTCTGGAAAGTAAAATAAATACTGCACATGTGAAACTTGTAAGACAAACTCAGATACAGTGACCAAGGAGTGGGCCCATCAGTGTTCACTGCATTTCAAATTGTGAACTCTAAGACACTAACTGAAGCTTGGTCAAAGGCAGTTTACACCATTAATTTGATGCCAATTTAATGTGATACATAATATTTATTTTGCTTGGTGGCAAAAGGCATAAATGCTAAGTAACCACATACATGACTGTTCTCACTATTATTTTTATATCACCAAATAAAACTTTTGGCAATTTTCCTTTCTACATTTCAAATTCTCTAACATCTAGAGCAGTGTTGACAATTCCCCTGACAAAATGTAAGCTTGGCCATGCAGACACCCCTCATGTACTTTATGAGAAAATTTAAGTGTTATTCCCCCAGCATTAACGAACCCTCTTCTTTCTGGTTTTTCTCTCTCTCTTCACTGTGACCTTAAAATGCAATTTGCTTGTGAATACCCTGCATCTGCAGCCCTGGCCTCAGGCCCTGTTCCTCTCTGATTCTTGCCCTGTTGTTGAAGTGGCAACAGTGGCTATTTCATTGGGTTGGAGACACTGAAGTACAGTAGACTTGAACTTGGGTGATGTGGATTCAATCCTGCAGCTGAACTTGGGAGAAGGCAAGCTCACTGGAATCCAAATAATTCGGTCTTCATCAGATGAAGCATATCACCTCCAACAATGCCACAGACCCAAACTTCCTTGCTTTGGAGACAGGAGTAAAGAGATGTTGACTGTGGTGTGTAGGTCATTATGAAAGTTTTGAGATACACAAAAATCAAGAAATGTAAAATCTGTGCGGACAGAAAAAAATGCAAAATCCATTTGAACAGCCCTCACAGAAACACCAATGAGTCCAGCAAGTTGAAACTCGCTTGGGTGAATCAGAAAGGATTCTGTAAATGGTGGTTCTGGGAAGTGAAATAATGGTCCATAACACAGTCTGTCTCAAAACTTTCATAGTGACCCGCATATTTACCTCCTGAGGGAGGCTCTTATAAAATAGCACAGACTGGGTGGCATAAACAACAGAAATTTCCTTCCCACAGTTCTGAAGGTTGGAATATCCCTGATCTGATTAAGATCCTGCAGGTTGATTATCTAATGAGGGCTCTTTCCCTGGCTTGTAGACAGCCACCTTCTTGCTACAGTCTTCATTTGACCCTCCTCTGAGCACATACAGCAGGCAGGAGAGCAATCTCTTCCTCTTCTTACAAAACCACTATCTCTATTGGATTAGAGCTTCATGCTATGACCTCATTTAACCTTAATTCCTTCCTACAGGCCCATCTCCAAATACAGTCACATTGAGGTCCAGGGCTTCAACATGTGAATTTGGAGGTAACACATACAGTCCATAGTTTTACATTTCAAGGAAAACACACGGCCCTTTTCTTTTACTCCCTAGCACCTACCCCTAAAAATCCTTCTATGTGCCTGAAACATCTTGCTTAAAAGCTGCACATGGTCAGAACACATCAGTAGAAATGAGCTGTAGTTCAATTCCTTCAGGCTTTACTAGAAGAACAGGGAATACAGCACAACTTGGGATATCTGAACTGAAATAGATAATATAATGTCGTGAAGGATATAAAGAGAATAGGCTAGAGGTTTTGAAGTCAATTTTCTTTTATTTGCCTCTGCAGTGCAGCACCCACCTGTTTTCCATTCAGCTGTGGAGAAGCAGGCTCCTTGGCCATGGTCATTATGCAGTACTTCCTTACCCAGTGGGACACCTAAACAGAAACCTCTTGAGGAAGAAATCCTGCTTGTTTTGCTCCCCCTAAGGCACCCAAATCCTTGATACTGTGCAAGAACACGTGGTCTTCATAGAGAGAGAACAGCATGTCCCAAATGTGCTCTGCAGAGCTGTGGTTCCTGCAAGGGAACGATCTATACACGTGTGGGACAGACACATGGCCTTCAAGGTCTCTATTTTGGTCATCCACACCAATTTCAGCAGAGCAAAGGCACTGAGAATTCATAATACGAGGGGACCTTATATAATCTTGGTCAACCCAATGCCTTCTCACCTTATTTGACCAGAATCCTTTGTGATATCACTGTCATAAACATTATTCATGACCACCAGTATCCACAGGAAGAGCACATTTCCCAGCCCAATCGGGGGCTCATGACTGCGTCTGGCCAATGGGGCTGTGGTGGAATTGACATGAGAGCAGGAATGAGTCGTCTATGTGCCAGGCCATGAAGGCAGAACATAGACACAGTGGAGCGTCAGGAACAAAGCAGCCTGGATCACGGGGTCAACCCATGGAGAACAAGCACTCCAGCGAGATACATTACCTACAACAAGCTTAGCATAGGAGAAAAGTAAACTTTATGTGTTAGGTCCCTAAACTTTTGAGGTTGTTTCTTGCTGCAATGTAAGCCTACACAGTCCTGATCTAGTAACACTCAGTAACATCATTACATGGAACCCACTTTGAGACTTGCTAATGAAAAACAATGACAAGAGAGGTGCTTCAGGTAGAATAGCCACCTGCCTACTTTTTTGGTGAAGGATAAGACAGAGAATATCTTTTAGGTTTTATGTGCCATAAGGTCTTTGTTACAACTAATTCACTTTGTTGTTGTAGCATAAAAACAACCACAGATAATTTGTAAATAAATGGGCATGATTGAGTTCCAATAAAACATTAATTACAAAACCAGAATTTGGGCCTGGGAGGAAACAGCCTATAGTATGCCAACCCTGGAATGCAAAAGATAGGAGAACGAATACGCAGTTGCTAGGAGAATTAGATACTTTCCCCTCTATTTAAATTGGAAAAACTGAAATGATAAATACCAGAGGTACAAGCACCAATTTCTGGTTTCTCCTCAGTAAGGAATTTGAGTCGACAAATTAATAGTAGTGCAGCCGGAGGAACTTTCGGGGCCATGCAGATCTTCTGTTCCACATTTTGTCCTACTATTCTTCCCTAAGTTCTACCTTCTATTTCTTGATTCAGGACTCTTAGTAATCAAATGTATTTTTCATTTTAGTCTTTGACTTGGCAAAATATGAGATTATTAAAGGCACGTGCACACATCTGTGGGAGATTGTAGCTCTCTTAAATATGCTTTGGAAATGTTGGCTCCCTGCTTTCTTGTTAATGAAAATATCTAACACCACAGCTCTTCTCTCTGTAACCTGAGTGCTCCAGCCTGCATTTGGTGTTTTGGGCAACTGATTAAATCAATGCCTTCCTCTTAGGACCCGGGGTAAGGAGGGTGCCTTTTAGACCCACTGAGAATGGAAGACTTTCTTTCTGTTTGGACTGCAATAAAATCAAATTCTCCCTTTGCATAAAACATGGCTATCCAGACACTTCTGGGGAAAGATAATCTTTCACCTCGCAGCAGCTAAAAACCATTTTTGTCCCAGTGTTTCGTGACTGGCATCTTATGACCCCCATTTGCATACAGAATAACTTAGGGACATTATGGCTATCAGTACGAGTGCTCACAGGCTGCAGTGGGCAGAGGTTTTATAAAATGGAGACACACACCATTAGACAGGAGTACAAACAGGATCTGACAAGTAAAGGCAAAGAGACCAGAGTCCTACAGTAAGGAGCAGTGAGAGCAGAAGACAGATCTACCAGAAAGATCAGCTGGATGGAGAAATATCAAGGATAATGGTCAAAAATGTAGATTAAGATTCACGTATAAAAGGCTATTGATTGCCAGACTAAAATGTTTGGGATTTTTCTAGTCTAGGCAAAAGGGAGTAATTGGAAACTCAGCAAGAGAGTATTAGAACACGAAATTTTAAGAAGTTTAACACAGAAGTGGTATTCAAGCTGGCATGAAAGAAGGAGAGACCCCCTGTGAGGAGATCAATTAGAATGATGTTTGGGCTTCTAATGAAATGAGAAATAACCACTTCAATACATGTTTACACAAAATGCACCACTACATATTTGTATATAAACCTGAGAACAATTCCTGAACTTGTAGTGACTACCCGTTAAATACCTGTGTATTTCAACTTTCCTGTCTTAGCCTCTTGTTCATTTAATTTTATTTCCTTTCACTCTTAACAGAAAATTCATTTGCATTTTTTTTTTGTTCCATAGCTCCCCCAAAAGCTTCTGTAACATTTCCCTTGCCAACAGCATCATCATAAAAAATATAAGTAGAGACACTGTAACAGGCACAGACCAACGTGGATTAAGTCAGAGAGGCAGATCTTGGCTTTCGCCACTATGCCAGGACCAGGGCCACCTGGTGTTGTTCACAAGGTTGGTGAATATCCTCCTCCCATACACTGAGCATCAAAGCACCCCTTCGACAGACTAGCCCTCAGCCCTCCCTGCCCTGGTTCCTCTGCACAGATCCCTTTTCCAGGCATGAAAAACAGACCCCTGTTCCCCTGATCTCGTCCTGCTTTAATTCAACACAGATGGGTTACAGTTGCCTTGGAAGCCAACTCCAATTAAACGAGCTGGGGCAGGGCGTTTGTTTAATACATCTAAGGTAGTAACTAAATTTTCAGTGAAACTAACCCACAAATACGAAACATCATTTCTGAAAGTACAAAACTTCTGAATAGTCTACAGACATAAAACCCTCTAGAGGGAAATGGATAAACTCTGTATTAACAGTGTCCCCTGGAAATGAAATGCCAGTTGTACATGTAATTTACAATGCTCTGGGAACTATGTTTTAAAAAGCCAAACAAGGTGAAGTTAATTTTAATAATATGTTTCATGTAATGCAATGTATTCAAAATACTATTGTTTTGACATGTCATCAATTTAAAAATTACTGAGATGTTTTACAAATTGTTTGTATAAAGTCCTCAAAACCAAATGTGTGTTTCACACCTACAGGACATCTCAATCTGGATCAGCCAGACTTCAAATCAGTAGGTATCAAGATAGTTTGTGGACAGAACCACATATAAGATAGATCTTACTTACCCCTATATTACAGATGAGAAAACTGACATTCTAAGAGACTTTCCCCAAATCAAACACCACTAGGAAACTGCTTAATGTATTTGTTGCCAAATTTATTCCAACTGCGAAACTTGTGCTCTTTCTACCACAGTGGAAATGCGCCTCCCTTCAACCACAGAAGCTACCTCTCTTGTCAAGAGTAGGAAAAAAATATGTTTCATGCATTAATTTTTTAAGCTGACTATTCCCAGTCTTAATAAGACTTATCCTACTGATTGTTTATAGACCCACCATCAACCCATAGTTCTCTTCTGGATATTCTATCCCCATATGTCTGAACATCTGTGATATTCCAGAAGCGATCTCACCTGTGATATCTGCGGTGCCACCAGTGGTCCCTATGACCTAGACTTTGCTTCTATTAATATAATCTGGGGTGAAAGGCCAACCAGAGACACCAACTACTGTCTCATCTCAGAAAGCAGGAAAAGTTTTAGATGAAAAAAAAAAAGATCATATATCAGATGTAATGCCAAAGGAAAAGTGCCAAAATCTGTGAGAAATTCTACAGGAAGAAATTGCAGAGCAGAAGAAGCAGGAGCAAGAAGCCAGGCGTGGTGCTCACAGGTGTAATGCCTGCACTCGGGGAGGCTGAGGGAGTGGACTGCTTGAGCTCAGGAGTTTGAGACCAGCCTAAGCAAGGATGAGATCCTGTCTCTACTAAAAGATCGATGGATGCCTGTAGTTCCAGCTACTGGGGAGGCTGAGACAGAAGGATCGCTGGAGCCTAGGAGTTTGAGGTTGCTGTGAGCTGAGATGATGCCACAGCACTCTACCCAGAGTGAGATTCTATCTAAATTTAAAAAAATAAAATAAAATAAAAAAGAGCAAGATATCAGCAAAGAACAATCCCAAGAAGCTCAGAGTCCAGTGAAATGGAGGTGAAGTAGTTTGTTTCTCCCTCCCCCAATCTCTGGGAGTCAGCAGGTTCCTGAGCTGCTGGAAAGCCTTTCTATCCCCACAAGCTCAAAAGCTACTGTCTCCTGTGAACTGGGAGCTTCTTAAGGACAAAGCACCAGGTGGACAGCCCCCTTGGGGTGCTTAACATCACCACAGATGCCAACGGAGATGACAGGCACAGTATGGCTTTTCCACCCACCACGTGCCTTGCCCTCCCCACAAGGCTTCAGCCCCTCAGATTTTGTCTTGTTTGTTCCTGCACAAACATTTCCCAACACCAGCCCAGATTGCAGGAGCCACAGGGAGCTGGTGAGTTCCAGGGGATCTGCATGACCCCAGGGCCTGGGCATTCAGGGAGGTCTGCCTTTCAGAGAGAGGGACAGAGATGACCAGAGTGCTTTTCTTTCATTCTGACGCTTTTCCTCTCCTCCCCCTCCCCTGCGCACAGCTGCTGAGATGCTTCGGCTGGGGTTCTTCTGGGCTGCTGCCTCCCCTCCACGGGAGCATCCACCACACGGGAGCTTCCACAGAGAGTGGGCCCTTCTCAGGCTGAGCCTGTGAGCTCTCTGCTCACCAGCTCTCCCCCGGGCTGCTCATGCAACTGCTCCCTCAGAGCAGGGCGCACCCGAGCTGGAGGGACATCAGACGTGCTTGCAGACAACTCGGGATCAGCACGCTTCTCCCCGGCACAGACAGGGACAGATGGTCAGGGACCTGGGGGTGGGTTCACAAGCCAGATCCCCCCCACGCCCTCAGGACTCGATGATGTTGGTCGGGGGGCACCGACGGGAGATTTGTGAACCAATCTTGGGAAGCGAGGCAGGTCTATGGGCAGAACTGCAAAGACAGCAGTGTAGGTCCCAGCCACGGTGCACTGTGGAGCAGCCTCCCCCAAAGGAAAGCCACACCCTCATCCCAAGGTGGGGGATCCTGGACAGAGAGCTCCCAGCACCATCATCGGGGGCTCAGAGATGCCAAAGGAAAACCACAGAGCAGGGAAGAGCAGAGAAGAGTGAAACCCACTCCCAAAGCCAGCCCACGGATTGCAGACGGCGCCCTTCCTCCACATGCACATTTTCTGGCTGGGTGAAGACACCTCAGCCCTTCACTGGCAGCTTTTCCCAGAGGCCTGGAGCGGACCTTGTGCACCTGCTGGAGCAGCTACCTCACCAGTTGCTGTGCAGGCTAACGGCAAACTCGCCCCATCCAGTCCCACCCAGCCTCACTCCCCACCCACCTCCGCAGTGGTGGAGAGTAAAGATTCCCATGGAAGTTCCAGGGTCTCAACCACCACCTGGTGCATTGGAAGGCTGCTCTCCTGAGGAGCTAGAGCCAACGAAGGGTCCCAGACACAACTCTGGAACTCGTTTCTTCTGGTAAGCGCCACCTACTGACAGGGAGGTCAATTTACACAGCCCTTCATTGACACTGTCATACCGAGTATGACGGATTCTTAGTACCACAAGTACCACATTCAGAGATTAAACTGGACATCCAATACAATTCACACTGCTAAAAAGACCTCGGGGCTGGGGGAAAAGAAAGGATTTCAAAGACTTTCATTCTCCTTTATCAAAGAGCAACAGGGAACCTGCCCACATATGCAGCTCACCACTGCTACAGCCTAAAAATAACTAACAACTGAGAAAACTCCATACTAAGGATATCTATAACCAAGGCATCCTTCCAGTACCTAGATCCCATAAAAGCATCCACAGCCAAAGCCAAAGTTTCTTACCCAACATATGCTACAGACACCCCCACACACACACTACTAAGTGGGGGGGGGCAAGGAATACAAGCCCCATCTAAAAAAAGAAAATCCCAAAATAAGATGTGATATAACTGCCCCATATGAGAAGGAACTGGTGAAAAAACTCTGGGAAGTATAAAAAATCAAAGTGAAAGGACACCTTTAAAAGGGAATGCCAGCTCTGAATTCAATAGCGCATCAAAAAAAAATAATCCTCCATGATCAAATAGGGTTCATCCCAGGGATGCAAGGATAGTTTAACATGTAAATCAATAAACATGATTTGCCAAATAAACAAAATTAAAAACAGGGATAAATTTATCATCTGAATTGATGCAGAAGAAGAATTCAATAAAATTCTGCACCCTTTCATAATAAAATCCCTTAACAAACTAGACATAGAAGAAACTTATCAAAAGGTTATAAAAGCCATATGTGATGCACCCACAGCCAATGTCATATTGAATGGAAACAAGTTGAAAGCATTCCCGCTAAGAACTGGAAAAAGACAAGGGTGCCCACTGTCACCACTTCTATTTAACATAGTGCCAGAGGTCCCAGACAGAGCAATCAAGCAAGAGAAAGAAAGAAAGCATATCAAAATTGGGAAAGTGGTCAAACTATTGCTTTCTGCTGATGATATGCTCTTATACCTAGAAAACCCCAAAGATTCCACCAAGAAAATTCTGCAATTGATAAATGAATTCAGCAAATTCTCAGGTCACAGAATTAATGTCTGCAAATCAGTAGCATTCCTATATGCCATTAACAGTCAAGATGAGAGACTAATCAAAGATACAATACCATTCACAATGGCTACAAAGAAAATAAAACACCTCAGGATATATTTTACAAGAGGTGAAAGATTTCTACAAAGAGTACTATGAAACACTGAGGGAGGAATTCACAGATGATACAAACAAATGCAAAAACATATCATGCTCTTGAACTGGTAGAATCAACATTGTCAAAATGTTAATACATCCCAAAGTGATTTACAGATTCAATGCAATACTCATCAAAATACCAATGTCATATTTCACAGATTTAGAAAAAAAATATTCTATACTTCATTTTGAACCAGAAGAGTACCTGAAAAGCCAAAGCAATCTCAAGCAAAAAGAACAAATTGGAAGGCATCACATTACCAGACTTCAAACTATACCACAAGGTTATAATAAACAAAACACCATGATAACTGGCACAAAAAATAAAAACATAGATAAATGGAAAAGATCAGAGAACCCAGACGTGAAACCATCCACAAATCAGCCAACTGATTTTTAACAAAGAAAACAACAGTATATATTGGAGAAAAGAAGCCCTATTCAATAAATGGTTCTGGAATAATTGGATAACCACATACAGAAGATTTAAGCAGGACCCATATCTCTCAACCACTCACAAAGATTATTTCAAGATGAATAAAAGACTTAAATGTAAGGCATGAAACCATAAAAGTTATAGAAAAAATTTGGAAAAACTCTTTTAGACATCAGTGTAGAAATAGAATTTATGAAGAAGACCCCAATGGCAATCATGGCAAGAATAAAAATAAATAAATGGGACTTTATTAAATTTAAAAAGCTTCCATGCAGCTAGATAAATAATCAATAGGGCAGTTAGACAACACACAAAATGGGAGAAAATATTCTCAGGCTATACATCCAATAAAGGGATTAAAAACCAGAATCTCCAAATAACTCAAGGAAATCAGCAAGGAAAAATCAACCCCATTAAAAACTTTGCAAAAGACATGATCAAAAGCTTTTCAAAGACAAAGAAGATAGAAAAATGGCCAATAAACACATGAAAAAAGGCTCAAAGTCACTAATTATTAGAGAAATGCAAATTAAAATCTCATTGGGCTATCACCTTACCCCAGTTAGAATGGCTTTTATTAAAAATTTCCAAAATAATAGATTCTGGTATGGATGCAGAAAGAAAAGAATGCTCATACACTGTTGGTGGTACTGCAAATTAATACAATCTCTATGAAAAATAGTATGGAGATTTCTCAAAGAACTAAAGGTAGACCTACCATTTGATCCATCAATCCCACTAATGGGTACCTACTCAAACAAGAAGAATTCATTTCATCAAAAAGACACTTGCACTGGAATGTTTAATGCAGCACAATTCACAACTGCACATATGTAAAATCAAACCAAGTATCCATCAATTCATAAGTGGATTAACAAAATGTGGTATACTCAACCGTGAAGAGATGAATTAAGGCCTTTTGCAACAATTTGGATGGAACTGGAAACCATTATCCTAAGTGAAATCTCTAAATTATGGGGGGGAAATACCACTTGTGCCTACTTTTAAACTGCAGTTAACTGGTGAGCAGACATGTACACAGAGAGAAGTGAAACTCAGTGGAAAGGGAAAGGATGAGTGTAAACCTATCTCAAAGGTACAATGAACAATCTCTGGGTGATAGACATACTTATAACCCTGGCTGGAACATAAAAAAATCAGCGCATGCAACCCAAACAATTTATACCCCCCATAATATTTTGAAAATTTAAAAAAAAAAAACCACAATCTAACATGGTATTTGCTTTTTATTTCTTCAGTGATCTAATACTTTATTAACTCTTAACCCATAAACCCTACTATATTTGTACAATTTATACAGTATTTTTTTTACTTATCCTTACCAAATTCATTTTAATTTATTTTTTTCAGTACTTATATTTGACCGTCAATAATATTTTGTGACCTGGATCAATAGTGCCATAGAACAGAAGATATTGTCATTGTTAGTACTAGTCCTCATCAGAACCTTGATAAATTTAAGCCTTGGTAAGTTTAAAAACTACTTTGAAGCATAAAGGAAAGAACAAGTAGCAAGATGAAACAATTACTTGCGGGCGGCGCCTGTGGCTCAGCGAGTAGGGCGCCGGCCCCATATACCGAGGGTGGCGGGTTCAAACCCGGCCCCGGCCAAACTGCACCAAAAAATAGCCGGGCGTGGTGGCGGGCGCCTGTAGTCCCAGCTACTCGGGAGG
>CAUYRH010017563.1:0-23126 GCA_963574655.1 Perodicticus potto
TGTAGTCCCAGCTACTTGGGAGGTGGAGGCAGGAGACTCGCTTGAGCCCAGGAATTGGAGGTTGCTGTGAGCTGTGATGCCATAGCACTCTACCCAGGGTGACAGCTTGAGGCTCTGTCTCAAAAAAAAAAAAAAAAAAAATAGGCGGCACCTGTAGCTCAGCGGGTAGGTCGCCAGCCACATACACCAGGTTTGAACCCAGCCCGAGCCAGCTAAAACAATGACAACTGCAACAACAACAACAAATAGCCAGGCGTTGTGGTGGACGCCTGTAGTCTCGGTTATTTGGGAGGCTGAGGCAAGAGAATCACTTGAGCCCAAGAGTTTAAGGTTGCTGTGAGCTGTGATGCCACGGCACTCTACCCAAGGCAACAGCTTGAGACTCTGCCTCAAAAAAAAAAAAAGAACATAAAGCAAATAAACTCACAGATTAATCAAAAGATAAGGAAGATTCTATAACCTGATTGGGATACAATTCTTTTTTAATCCCTTTGTGCATTTTCCACACAGACTACAAGTCTGTTTTTTTTTCTTTGAGACAGAGCCTCAAGCTGTCACCCTGGATAGTATGCTGTGACATCACAGCTCACAGCAACCTCCAATTCCTGGGTTCAAGCGAGTCTCTTGCCTCCGCCTCCCAAGTAGCTGGGACTAGAGGCGCACACCACAATGCCCGGCCGTTTTTTTTTGGTTGCAGCCGTCATTGTCGTTTGGCGGGCCCAGGCTGGATTCGAACCTGCGAGCTCAGGTGTACGTGGCTGGCGCCTTAGCCTGTTGAGCCACAGGCGCCAAGCCGACTACAAGTCTGTTTTATAAAGTTCATTTTTTACTGTGAACATGAAGCTACAACCCAGTACATATCATCCCCTCTTCCTCAGACGGTCACAGATTCTGAAACACCAAGCGCCACAGAGGAAAGGATAATATTTTGAATTAGTTTGGCTCTTAGAGTGGACTACAGGGGGAGGAAAAGAAAACAGGGGAGGTGGGCTGGGCTTGGGCAGTGCAGAAGGATCCTTCCAGGCTCCTGGCGGCCCCAGGCCGACGGATACCCACTACCTGCTATCAACAAAAGCAACATCAGCTCGCCTTCCTGATCCCAGAAATCCAAAACGTTAAGGGAGGTTCTATTTCTTTTGGAGCAAAAGATGGCAATTTTTTCAGCCCTGGTATCTGAATCCAAAGAAAAACCAAGAAACACAAGGAAATCTTCAGTAGGAATGCACAGTTTTAAATTTGAGTAGACATGTACTTCATAAAGCACCATTGCTCTGCCGTCCTGGCTCGTGGGTGGCCGGGACAGCACGTGCCTGGCCACAGGACAATGATGTGACAGTGCCCTTCCCCACTCCTGCCCCCGAGTGTCTCTGCCGCCTCTCTTGGTCTCCTGGGTGTTCCACAGACACACAGGTGGGCGGCACAGCTCAGAGCCAGCTGCTCTGTAAAGACAGATGAGAAGCTGAGGAGCTGAGAGGAGCGGCCTGCAGCACTGTCCCCTGGCTCCGTCCCCTCACATGGGCATTTGACCAGGTGCCGGCCCCAGGGAACCCCACACCACGTCTTCCCGGAAGCCAGCTGAGGGGAATGGACAGCAAGGGGCAAGGGCAGAGGTGCCGCCACACACGTCTGGTCAAAGGCCAGGAGTGAGACAGACTGTGGAGAGTTATTTCTGTTTTCACACTGCGTGCTCCGGAGAGCAGCAGTCACCAAGTTCCGTGCACTTACAAACACCCCTTATTAACAGATTGCATTTGGGCACTGGAGTCTAGGCAGATGCACGAATCACCAGCAGAGGGATTCAACAGACAAAGAACACATACACTCTTTGTTTCCCTCTCTGCCCCCTCTCTCCCATACCTCTCTCTCTCCTCTGTCCCCCTTCTCCCCCCTTCTCTTTGCCTCTCTCTCTTTCTCTCTCCCTCTTCTCGCCTCCTTAATGCTGCTCTGTAGGATCCCCCACCAATAAAGACCGTTCGTACAAAAAAAACAACAACACATAACACATACACACACACACGTCTCTCCTACACACTAAAGGTCTGAGCAGCAGTAGGAATTATGGGCTGTGGACCATGCTTGGTTTCTGGGGTGGACACTTCTGGGGCTTGCCCCGCTTGCACTACCTACAAAGGCTTCCCAGTGCCCTAGCCCAGGAGCCTCAGCTGCTTAAAGACATCTGTCATTCCTCCATCCCAGCCCTACCCCCACTTACCACCATGGGCCTCCCTCTGCCCAGGGCACCCCTGAGTCCCCCAGTGCCCTCACATACCCCAGGGCCTCAGATCAACCTCCCTTCCTAAGACACCTGGCCCATCCTTCCACACTACTCTTAGGCTTGCTGAGTCCACCTGTCTTCCTGAAGGTGACCTCTGCTGAGCAGACACCATCTGCCCACTTGAGAACTCTATCCTCAGCTCTGAGGCCCACACCCAGGGCCTGGGAGTGCTGGGGTGGAGAAACGGAAGAGTAGAGAATGAAATCTCTCCACCACCACTCGGCTACCAGGCTTCAGCTTCCACATCTGCAAAACTGGGTGTGTAAGACTAAACTACTGGTAGGTGAGACAGAATGTTCTTTCTTCCCGACAGCCTGTATTGTATTGTATTTCATTAATTTGCTTTTTAAAATACACTTTTACTTACAGGAAAATTCCTTTTGGTACACAGACCCTAAGTTTTGATTAATGCTTAAAGATATATATATACCCAGCCCACGGTCAAGACACAGAACTATTCCACCCAGGACGTCCCCACACTGCCCGTTTGTACTCAAGCTCTCCTCCTCGACCCCGTTTCTGGCAATCATTGACCTGTTTTTTGTTCATATACTCTTGCCTTTTCTGGAATGCCACGTGAGCGGCATCAGACAGTATGTAGTCTTTGACACATCTGACTTCTGTCACTCAGCATAATCCACTGAAATTCATCCATGTCGAATGTGTACTGGTGGGTCATTACTGTTTATTGGCTTCTCCCTGAAGGAAATCTAATTCCTCAGTGACAAGACCACAGAAAATAACAGTGGACCTACTGCCTTGTACATTCTCAGATAATTTAGAGCCCTTTTCCAGCTTCCTGGCTGCATCTGTAACTGGGAACACTGAAACCTGTACAAGCCCCTCCACTCAGGCCCTCTCTGAAGTTGCTCATTTGCAAAGTGGCCAACTATACCCAAACGTTCTCAAAGAAGACAGTGCTGGGTTGTTGACTTAGAAAGTGGAGTGCCATTCTGGAATCAGGAGGCAGGCCTGGCTTTGGGCAAAGGTTTGGGTTTAGTTTAATACATACAAAGCCTGGGGTTCCTGGGAGGTGCAGACAAAAAGGTCCAGCAAACAGTGGGGAACTGGGGTTTGTGGCTGAAATCAAAGCTAATATCCTGGCACGGCTGGGCTAACCACAGGCCAGATACACAGTGATAGAAGAGGCCAGGAGCCACAGTCTTGGGGAGGAGGGAAATCCAGCAGAAATAGAGTGTTCCAGAAGAAGATGGGGCCAGAATCCGATGCTAGGTGAGGGGAGCTCCTGATGAAGGCTGTGCAAAACCTACCGGACAGCTTTGGCTTTCAGGAGAAGGCTTATAACCTGAGAGGGCAGTTCCAGGGCAGCAGTAGGGGTGGTAATCGGCTGGGGAGGAGAGAGTGCATAGGCGGGAAGTGGAGGCAGAAGAGAAGATGAACTTTCATCATGCAAATTATATAAGAAAACGAAAAAGAAAAATAGTACAGGGATGAAAGTCATAATCTTAACAATAATAATGACCCATGAATATTGAACCCTTACTGTAGGCCAGGTCATGTTTAAAACACATTGGGTGCACATCACCATGTAATCGACACAACTTGATAGGAAGATTCTGTTAACACCCTGTCTCACGGACAAGGAACCTGGAGCACAAAGATAATAAATACTATGCCAGCAAGGAGCAGAGCTGAGCTGATTCCACAGTTCCCTTTATGGTCTCTCAACCCTACCAGCGCCAACGGTGCAAAGGCTGAGCAGGAGCCTGGGGAGGAAGTTTGACACAGGAGGTCCCAGGCCATCCCTGCAGGCAGGAGGGAAGGAGCCTCAGAAAAGAGATAAAGAAGGGACTGAGGGGCTGTGGGGAGGTTAATGCTCCTGGCCGTGCCCTTAACTAAGAGGCACTACACTGGGGGTTTTGCTGAGATTTGCCTAGCCAAGAACCCATGTGTCAAACCCAATCTCATGCAAAAGACATAAACCAGGTATTTGAAATGCTGCTGTAATTGAAGGGAAGGAGGCAGACCCACCCACCTCCCCCGGCCCCTACACACCTCCATCTGGCAGCTACCAGAGACCTCAGAACTTTCGATTCCTTTGAGTACCACTCTCAATGTATGCTCCCAGGAGGTTCTTTCTTTCTTTTTTACTTTCTCAGTTTTCAAGCTTTTGAATAATAACACATTCAAAACAAAATTAGCCAGGATTGCACAGAGTCTGTGCCTGCACTGCTGGCTTGCCACCTGGTGTCCAGACCATAACTGGAACTCAACAAAAAGACGGGTGGCAGGCGGATAGGGGCAACACCTTCACGGGGTCAAATCTGGATCCCCCTCACCAGCTAAGTGATCCTTCACAAGTGTCTGATCCTCACAAAGCATCAGAAGTTCCAGCAGCTCCCCACCTCTTGGGGTTGTAAGAGGGTTAAATCAGCTAGCACTCATGAAAAGCACTTAGCACGTGCCCAGCCCATAGTAAGAGCACAGTAAATGTTGCCTACATCATAACTAACATCATCAGGAGGATAACAAGCATGTGGGGGGGGGAGGGATGGAAGGGGGAATCCACCGGAAGAAATTAAAATGTCCCCACTTGTATGTCTCCTAGGATTGGTCAGAGAATGTTCTGGTTTTGCAACTGTCTCTTTAATTTTTGCACCAAGAGGAGGCAGGGCTTGGACCACAAAGGTGAGAAGCTCATGAGTTTGTGGCCAGCCTCATCTGAAGCCTGGTATTAATTAAATGGTGTTTATGCAGCAAGTATGTGCCCGTCTGGCCCGGTTTCTAAGAAAGAACCTTGTGCTGTAAGAAAGAACCTTGAAGAATGCATCTCCCTAGTTACTTTTCTTTTCCTTTTTTTTTTTTTTAGACACAGAGTCTCACTTTATGGCGCTCGGTAGAGTGCTGTGGTGTCACAGCTCACAGCAACCTCCAGCTCCTGGGCTTAGGTGATTCTCTTGCCTCAGCCTCCTGAGTAGCTGGGACTACAGGCGCCCGCTACAACGCCCGGCTATTTTTGGTTGCAGCCGTCATTGTTGTTTGGCGGGGCTGACACCCAGCTATTTTTTGTGGCAGTTTGGCTGAGGTCGGTTTGAACCCGCCACCCTCAGTACATGGGGCCGGCGCCCTACTCACTGAGCCACAGGTGCCGCCCGCTCTCGTTACTTTCCTAGGGCGTTCACGCTCAGACAACAGCAGAAGAGGATATTAAAATAACAGCACCAATGTTTCAGCTTTAAAGGGGGAAGGTGACCTCCTTGAGGACTCACAGTTAAATTAGAAAGAGCTGGAAGTAAATCTTTTCCAGGGCTGAGGGCGGGAGAGAGCAGAGCTCCTTCAGCCTCAGAGAACAGCTCCAGGGACAAAGGCAGCACCAACTGTGAGGGAAGAGTGCCCTCTGCCGGCCAGTATGGAAAACTGCAGCTGACGATCTGATTGAGCCAAATCTCAAATACTCTCTTTAGTTTTTTTGTTTTTTTGATCTAAACCGAAAATAAAAATCTTTCCTTTCCTAAAAGGAGAAGATCCTAAAGAAGGGACAAAGTCAAAGAGTACTTCATCCCCGTCCTCAAGAATGATTTTTTGCTATTTTAGGAGACTGTTCTCTTGACCAGACTCCAAAGTTCACATCTGAGTCAAAGTTGCTGCTTCCTTCCGGAATACCCCGGCAGGTCTGTGTCCTGGAGCAACAGGACCCCCGGGACTGAGAGATCTCAGTGGCTCAGAGGACAGGTCCTTTCTGGATTAAAGCCTGCTGAACCTGGATGGCCTGCCCTGGAATAGTACAGCCTATGTCACAACCCCACGTCAAGCCCAAAGCAACATCCATCTGGCTTCCTGCTAGCTGCTCCCCACAGCTGGGCCCTAAAGGACCTTAGTCTCCAGCCCCAGTGCCACCCCCCTGCACTCTCTAGGAACAACCCTGACCTCATTGGTGAGTTCTAAACCCTTCTGGTTCTGTACTCACTCCAACTTTAACACCAGAGCCAACCCAGGTAGACTTCAGACCCTGTTCATCACATCACAGCTGACTGAATATCCCCACTGTGAACTTGACTTTCCTTTGCTGGCACAATCATGGGAGCTGTCATTTACTGAGGGTCCACTAACTGCCAGAAACCTTAAAATACTTTTCTTGCCCATGCTATGAGGTAAGAGGGAGCTGACCTGATCCCTGAATGAAGAGCAGAAATGATTTAAAACATGGGTTACCCAGCTTCTTGTCCACAGCCTAAAGGAAGACTTTGCCTAGCCACAAACAAAACTCTAAGTCTGGAGTATTGGGGTTTGATATTTATTTCTATTACATTCCACTTTTAGTGACAAGAAAACCGAGGTTATAGGCCAGGCGGGGTGGCTCATGCCTGTAATCCTAGCACCCTGGGAAGTCAAGGCAGATGGATCACTTAAGCTCAGGAGTTCAAGACCAGCCTGAGCAAGAGTGAGACCTCATCTCTAACAATAGCTGGGGGTTGTGGCAGATGCCTGTAGTCCCAGCTACTTGGGAGGCTAAGGCAGGAGGATCTCTTAAGTCCAAGAGTTTGAGGTTGCTGTGAGCTATGACACCATGGCACTCTATAGAGGGTAACAAAGTGACACTCTGCCTCAAAAAAAGAAATAATAATAAATACTTAAAAGGAAACTGAGTTTAAGAAAGCATCAATAACTTGCTGAAGGTCATACAGCTTCTGAGTGGCAGAGCCTGAAGTCCGTCCCCAGCACATCTAACTCTACAGCCCAAGCCCATTCTATGATGTTCTCTGCCTCTGTATGAAAGGAGTAGAAATGCTCCCTAACAGGTCACTTGACAGGTAATGTGAGATTGGCCATGGGGACTAAGTCCTGAACAATAAATTGTACATTGTGAATGATGTCAAAAATAACAGTTCCTTTCCTTCCCCTCCCTTCGTCCTAATCACTGTATAATTCTAGCACTTTGCGAAGCTGATGAGGGAGGATCACTTGATCTCAGGAGTTTGAGACCAGCCTAAGCAAGAACAAGACTCTGTCTCTGTAAAACATAGGAAGTTCACCTGGGCATGGTGGTGCACTCCTCAGGAGTCTGACCTTGGATGATCCCTTGAGCCCAAGAGTTTAGGGTTGCAATGAGCTATGATGATGCCACTGCTCTCTGGCCCAGGTGACAGAGTGAGACTATTCCTAAAAAATAAACAAAAAAAAAACTATCCAAACTGAGAAATAAAGCGAAACTTTTCAGTTATCTATAACCTAAGTCTGCTTATAGAAAAGGTAACTACGTTTGATTTACTGGGTTTTTATTTTTTGTTTGAGACAGAATCCATTGCCCAGGCTAGAGTGCTGTGGCCTCAGCCTAGCTCATGGCAACCTCAAACTTCTAGGTTCAAACCAGCCTCCTGTCACAGCCTCCCAAATAGCTGAGACCTCAGGAACATGCCACAACCCCTGGATAATTTTTTTCTATTTTTAGTAGAGACTGGTCTCACTCTTGCTCAGGCTAGTCTTGAACTCATAAGCTCAAGTGATCCACCCACCTTGGCCTCCCAGAGTGCTAGGATTACAGGTGTGTGCCACCATAACCAGCCTTACTACTTGCTTTTGATTAGGGCCCAGACTTTATAAAGTTAGGAAATTAGCTTATAAAAGATTGACAAGGGGGTCACAGTGTATGGCACACCTCTTTGGTGTGGGACACAATTATAAGAGAACTTTATCTAACAAATGCAATCAATGTAACCTAATTCTCTGTACCCTCAATGAATCCCAAACAATAAAAAAAAAAAAAGATTGACAAATTGCAAAAACATTGTGTGCCATTATCTCAAAGGTTGCAATATTTCTTGTATGACATTTTTATATCTACGTTTTCAATCTTATTCCAGTATTCTTTTCTCCATAATGTTTTTCCATGACTATAAAGATGTAGCTCTATAAGGGCTGTCCAGAAAGTACCCAGCCATGTAATAGGGACAACAGAGACATACATGGCTGGATACTTTCCAGATAGCCCTCGTATGTGTGTGTGTACGTCTGAGTATATACACACATAGATACACAGAGCATAAGCGTGTGTGTGTGTGTACGTCTGAGTATATACACACAGATACACAGAGCATAAGTGTGTGTGTGTGTGTGTGTGTGTGTGTGTGTGTGTCTTGCCAGATGCTCCTTCAAACCAGCTTTCTCATCCTTCCCCTGTAAGTGAGAACTCTCATTAATGAATTAAATAAATACATGGCATTCTACCCAGTCTAAGTATGTATTTGTAGAGGAGTCAAAGAAAAATGAAACTTTATATGAGATCTGGGAAATCTGAAGAATGATAAGGGGAAAGCAACCCGGGCAGAGGTGACGCATGGGCAAAGGTCCTGTGCTAGGAAGCACGGCTGGAGAAATAGAAAGAAGGTCACGTGACCTCCAGCCTCTAGGATTGCAGCCTTTCAACACCGTGACTTGACTGTCAAGTTGAGTCCCTCCTGTCTGCCCCAGCCACATGCAATCCTAAGAACACACAACTGGTCTCCTAGGATGAGAACTGTGCTCCCTGGACCATGAGGCTGTTACTCCATGTCACCTTCTTTAGTCATAGGGGCAGGCACCAGGTAAAAGACAGTTGGCAAAGTCCTAATTCCTGAGAGAAACAAGACAACTCCTAAATGGACTACACCCCCACATACCAGGCTCAGCGTGTAGCATGGAGAATTACAATCAATCCCTGGGCATCAACAGCTCAGTGCCAGGCTCTCGTCAACCCTGTGCAGTGTGTGGCTTGGTCCACCCTCACATCTGTGAAACTTGATCATCAAGTTAACACAATCCCTGCTCCCAGTCAACAGCTGACACCAAGTCAATGCTGTAGTTGTTCAAAGAAGCTTTTTAAAGTTGATGGTAATGTCCCCTGAAAACATCACTCTACACTCAAGTCTTACATTAGCCTTCCGATTCTCTCTACCTAACTCAACCCTCAGTTCAAGATTTGAACAGGGGTATATTCTCTCTCTCATAGTATAAGGGACACCAGCCATGGCGGTGAAAAGTAAGCCCCGGGCAGAGGTTGATTGTGACTCTGGAAAAGCTGCTTAACCTTTCTGAGTTTCAGTTTCCTCATGTGGAAAGGGAAATATTTATATCTCATTAAACGCTCAGAGATCTTAAATAAAATCACATTATGGGTTATAAAACACAATCTAAACGTGTGATTTCTATAGTTATGATTAACAGTTACATTTTCTTAAAATTTCACAAGGCTTTGTTAAGTAAACAATACAACTCTATGTGAAACTTGGGCAAAATTTCCACACAAAAATGTAAACCCAGGCAGTACCTGTAGCTTAGTGGCGAAGGCACTGGCCGCATACACCGTGGCTGGTGGGTTTGAAACCGGCCCAGGCCTGCCAAACAACAATGACAGCTGCAACAAAAAATAGCTAGGCATTGTGGTAGGCGCCTGTAGTCCCAGCTACTTGGGAAGCTGAGGCAAGAGAATCACTTAAGTCCAAGGGTTTGAGGTTGCTGTAAGCTGTGATGCCACGGCACTCTACTGAGGGCAGCATAGTGAGACTCTGTCTCAAAAAAAAAAAAAAAAAGCTAATCCCAAAACAATAAACAAACAAAAAGCACAGCAAGCAAGCAAAGCATAACCACGGAAGTTCTGAAAACAGAAGGCTGCCAGCCACTGCTTCTGGAGGGCTCATTCACATATATGACTGACACTGTGCTGGGCACTGGCCTGAATCATTCTGAGATTAAGATAATAACTTACAAGCATTTAAGTCCATTTTTGAACCTGTTTGGTTTTTTTTTTGAAAGAGCCTACTTTGTGAAGAATATGAATGACTGTCAAATTTTTCCAAAAAGGAAAAAGAGCTTCAACAACCCAGTTTATTTCACTACCACACTCACTGAAGAGTTCACATTTTCCATTACCATATACCTTAACTGTATTAAGATTCTAGCACCAATATGAATGGGTAATCTTTTTTTTTCTTTTTCTTTTCTTTCTTTTTTTTTTTTTTGAGACGGAGTCTTACTATGCTGCCCTTAGTAGAGTGCCATGGTGTCATATCTCACAGCAACCTCAAACTCTTGGGCTTAAGCTATTCTCTTGCCTCAGCCTCCCTAGGAGTTGGGACAACAGGTGCCCACCACAATGACCGGCTATTTTGTTGTTGTTGTTGCAGTTGTCATTGTTGTTTGGCATGTCGGGCTGGTTCAAACCGGCCAGCCCTGGTGTATGTGGTCGGCGCCCTACCCACTGAGCTACGGTGCCGCCCAGAATGGGTAGTCTTTTCATATTTATCTCATTAAAACTGTAACAACACAGAGAACTAAATAATTCCAACATTCCCCTGAATCCAGGAAAACAGAAGAAAATAAGAACTGTAACACATGTAGCCAGTTCATGTAGCAATGATTTCTCAGCCTGGGGTTTGCAATACCTCTGGATATTTGTTACATTAAAGAGTAGTGTGAAATGGAAAAGAAAAAAAAACAAAATATTCCAAACAGAATTCATTTTAACTTGCTTTATTTGCCTTGCTGAGCCTTTAGAAATTGACTGAATGGCCATCTAAGATCAAGCAGTGAGAATCTTTGGGGCACCTAGCACATAGGTGACAAGGCACTATTTTTTGAATCAACGAATCCCCAAAGTGATCGGACCCAAAGAGGTGTTCAAGAGTCTGCCACTAGGGGGCAAAAGAGAGTAAAATTTCTTAGCACCTGTTTTTGGTTTTGTTTTTCTTTTAAACTGGTCTCAGTTTGAGACCACAATAGAGAAAAACTTAAAAAAGATAAGTTGAAGCTAAAATAGAATATGTAAAGCCTTTCTTATAATATTTCAATGAAAATTTTGGGGCTGCCCCGGGAGCTCTTTGGACTGAGTCCAGGAACTGAGGACCTGTTTAAAATGGACAACATATTAATTCCCATCAACCATTAACTCCCACATGTGCTGAGAAGTAATTGCTCAGCTGAGTTAGCAAAGGAAAGGCCCTGGGGACTAAAGCCCAAGGCGGGGTGCTTTCTACCAAAGGAAGGAAAGGAGCATAGGTAGCAATTCCTTATGTACCAGCCAGGACAGCCCTTTGATCCTCATCCTTGTCCTTTATCCCCATTTCTAAGATCTAGAAACTGAGACTTTCCAACTAAAAATGAGAGTACCATGGCATCACCATCTTCCCCAATCCCTACTCTGGAACCCAGGGGGTCTCCCAAGACCCTCATTTTTGCACCCACTCCCTATCTTAGCTCGCCTTGCACACAACCAACAAACACGAAGCTTTTAGATCTCATATACAATCACTCCTTCCTCATCCCTACATCCCATTTCAAATCTTTGAAAGTATTATGGGGTCTGAACGTAGTCCCCAGTGTGATGGTGTTAAGAGGGGGGGGCCTTTGGCGGGCAATTAGGTGAATGGGATCAGTGCCCTTCTAAAAAAGGCCACCATGTGAAGACACAGCAAGGAGATGCCATCTAGGAACTGGGAAATGGGCCCTTGCCAGATATCAAATCTGCTGGCACATTGAATTCCCAGCCTCCAGAACTGTGCAAAATGAATTTCTGTTGTTTACAAGATAGCCTGTGTATGATATTTGTTATATTTGTTATAGCAGCCCAAATGACCTAAAACAGCAAGGTTACAGAATAAAATACAAGATTTTAAAAAACACACAGCCCTCCCCAACCCACCTGCCTCTCAGCCGGTTTCCTGGGATTTCCCCCACAGAGTCCCCACACGGGCCTCAGCCTTGCAGAAGGGCCCTGCCACCAAGCAGCAACGGATGCATGGCTCCCTCTGAGCACTCAGCCTCTGAAGACCCAGCCCTGGGTCACCCCCTCTGACAAAACTTCCCGATCTGCCTGACCCTCCTTAGGAGGACCACAGCCCCTGTAGCCCCCCAGTTCTCAGTGCAGACTTCTGGCCTGTCTGCCCACATGCCCTGCGGAGAGTTCCTGCAGGGCAGGCTCCACATTTGGTCACTTCTGCCCAGCCCGTGGCCTGGAAGACATCTGGCCTCAGGGATCGGGCTGAGGGCTTTCAGTCTTAGAAGTGGCTGCTATCAAGAGGAAGACAGCTAAGGGCAGACAGGAAGAGATGCCACAAACAAACTCTCCCCCTCGACTGCTTAGCAGCAGGCTTGTCTGAGCAAGAAGAAGCGGGCAAGCGTGGGTCTGGCAGCCTCTCCATAAACAGGGCTGATTCCACACCAGCTTCCCCGGGCAGGTTGTCACAGGAGCCGTCTGTGGGGGCTTTTTCCACATCCATGTCTGCCTTTGCCCTTGCTCCGCAACAGAGAGAGTCACCCTGGCAGGAAAATGAGAGGCCCCAGCAAGAGATGACGAAGAGTAAATTACCTAAGCGCTTGCACCCCTCACCCCATCACCCTGTCATCCCCCTCTAACCACGGGGAAAACCAAGGGGTTTTATATTTTCACTCCTCCAGGAGCTCTGCATTCCAACTTCAGAATTCCTGGGGGATGCTTCAGCCAGAACTCGTAAAACTTTCACAATTCAAAAAGTCATGCCCCTTATGAACTTGTACACGGTTGTAAGCAGTGCATCTCATGAAGGCTCTTCTGGCCTCTGTTTCCTCATTTGCAAAATGAGGCGCATGAGATTCACTTAGCCTTAAAGTCCTGAATCTACAAAGTATGGTGCACAGCTGAGTTTTTAAAGGCTCTCAAGTTATTCGTGCAAACACCAAATGAGTAACATCACACACGGCTGCTCACTTTCCAGTGCCAAATTTTTATAGTCAGCCAAGGCTTCCTGCATGGAGACAATAGAAAAACAACCACCCCTTTATTCAACCCACAGAGCCACACAAATGAACAGGGTCGACATACTCTCTGCACGCACAAAAGCAACTAACTAGGGAAATCAAACAGAAAGAGGCCTTCTACTCAACCATTTGGCAAGGCCATTACTTGCTATCAGATACTGTACAATATTTACAAATGTTAACACTCATTAAATATGACCAGGAAGGTGGCCTGGCTCCTTCTCTGCCCAGTCATCCTGCCTTCTTTTTCCTTCTTCCTTCCCAGCGGCCAAGAGCAACAGTGGTCTGAGCTTGGTTCACTTCCCTGCTTTCTTGCAGTGGGGCTCCCAAGAGCAGCAACTGAGTTCAGGGACACCGATGGTGCCTTCATGGCCTCGGCAGTCCATTTGGGAGTGCCCCAATTAAGCCCTCAGCCAAAGCCAGCCTCGCAGGGACATTGCAGACCACTCTTCAAACCACCTTCCCAAACACCTATAGAAAGCCAGAAAGCTGTTCAGGTTTTCTTGGTTTGATTTTTTAACTCAGGAAGTGGCCATTTCAGGCCAGGTGCCATGGCTCATGCCTATAATCCTAGCACTTTGGGAGGCTAAAGCATGTGGACAGTTTGAGCTCAGGAGTTCAAGACCAGCCTAACCAAGAGTGACTCCCTGTCTCTACTAAAAAAAAAAATAAAAATAGTCAGGCATTGTGGTAGGTGCCTGTAGTCCCAGCTACTCGGGAGGCTGAGGCAAGAGAATCACTTGATAGTTTGATAATCATCCCCAATAGTTTGAGGTTGCTGTGAGCTATGATGCCACAGCACTCTACCAAGGGGGACAGAGTGAGACTCTGTCTCAAACAACAATAAAAAATAATTTTTTACGAAAGGAAATAGCCAGGCAGTGCCTGTGGCTCAAGGAGTGGGGCGCCAGCCCCATATACCAGAGATGGCAGGTTCAAGCCTGGCCCTGGCCTAAACTGCAAAAAAAAAAGGAAATAGCCATTTCAAACATGGCTAGCCTTCATCCTTTCCCTCCCCTGTGGAACTGTTCCTTTTCCAGAGGAAGTTATGTCCATGAGTTTATGCCATGGGCACACAGAGTCCTAACCTCAGCAGATACTACAAATCAGATCCATGTCCACCATTAAACACATTGTTCTGGCCCCCCACCATGCCTTATGTGTACCATGTGAGGGAAGAAGCCCATTGATCTTTATTACCAGATCAGCAGGACTAAATTCTTGATTATTTATGACCAGAGCTTTGTATTAGCTCAGCCAACATAACATGTAATTTATCCTAGATCATTCTTGCCTAGTCATCAAATCAATTACTCTTCAAATATTGCTAAAGAACACACTAATTCCAAATATCACCTCCATGTGATGGAGAAAAATACAACTATATTTTTAAGTATTTAAAAAAATATTTTCTGGTCACAGTGCCCTTTCTGTAGTTAAGTAAAAATAACAAACCTCTATGGAAGAGAATAAAACAGACAGGTAATTCTAACAATGCAGAGATCACTGTTCACGGAATACTTAAACCATAGTAAACAAGTCCTATTTTGCATCATGGGCTTGAACCTCGACTCTGCCATTAGCTGTGTGGCCTTGGGCAAATGACTTAACCTCTCTGAACCTCTGCTCTCTCAGCCACAAAATGATGCTACCAAGTAGCATCTGCAGCAGAAGCTGCCTATGAGTAGTCAATGAGAATAGCCTGCCAAGTGCTAACCCCAGTGCCTAGGATAAGGTAAGGGTTTCATAAATGTTAGCTATTGTGATTGTGAACGTTAATCATTTATCTACAAAACACCCCATGAGTATAAGAGAATACCATTACATATACTCTTACAACAACCAGTTAGAAGCAGAGTTACCATAAAGTTCTGTTTTCTTAAAGAAGATCTCCCCAAAACACACACATGCATCATACATTCATCAGGCCCCACAAAACCTGGATGCTTCTCTAATCATAGATTATATCCCACCCTGGCCTCATCCCCCCACCATGTGCTCCCTTTTGATGTGGGGTCCATCACTCTCATTTGTATTTTTATACTTTTAAGACCTTATTATGCAACTATGAGCAGTAGAGAGTGTTTCTGCACATAAATATTATGTAAGTGGAATCATATTACATAACATCTAACCTTCTGCAATTTCACATTGGAAATTTTATATTTTATAGATTTATTCACAATGATACATGCAGATTACCGCTGCTACACCACACTCCATCGTATGAATTTAATAGCAGTTTATTTGTGCTTTCGCCCTCTGGTGGACATTTAGGTGGTAAGCCGTCCTGCACTACTCATGCAGCCATTGTTCTGGGGAATCACAGACGCTGCTGATGAATCCCTGTGTCCTTTCTAACAGAACTCAACATGTTCTTGGGCTGCAATTAGACACTCACCTTCCCTGGCGCCCCTATAGCAACGGGAGGAGACATATTCTTCAGTTTTGACCAAACATGACAGCAGAAATCTGCCGGGCCTTTGTTTTCCTGAAATAGTGCTGGGTCTTCCCTTCTACTTCCCCCTTCCTACTAGAAAAGGGACATGAGAATAGGAGATGAGCAGCCCTGGTGCAAACATAAGCCTCTCCAAGAGGATGGCAGAATTAAAAAAAAAAAAAGGCTTGAATTATAGCCCTGCATTGTTTAGGTACTAAAGTAACCTCTGCCTACCCTTTAGCACAGTTTATGTATTATTCTTCAAAGGAATAGAAAATATTTCCCTACAAAAAGTAAGTTGGCCTTGTATCCTTTCTTAAACCCTAAAACCCAAAGTGACTTTTTTTTTTTAAAGAGATGGAGTTTCACTTTGTCGCCCTTGGTAGAGTGCTGTGGAGTCACAGCTCACAGCAACTTCCAGCTCTTGGGCTTAGGCGATTCTCTTGCCTCAGCCTCCTGAGTAGCTGGGACTACAGGCGCCTGCCACAATGCCCGGCTATTTTTTTGTTGCAGTTTGGTTTAAACCCACCACCCTCAGTATACGGGGCCAGCGCCCTACTCACTGAGTCACAGGCGCTGCCCCAAAGTGACATTTAAAAAAATAAAATGATTATCATGACAAAGGCTTCCTATCCTGTCAGTAGTCAGAAGAACCAAGCTGGAAAATAGAATATGCACTAGAATATTTTTTCTACGCACTTACTAAGGATAAGATAATACTCAAAATGTATTTCCTGTGTACTAGGCACTGTTCTAGTCACTTCACATATATTAAGCCTTCAAAGAAGGGGAAGTTCTATTTTTATCACCACATTAGGTGAGACACCTTCAAAAGAAGTTAAATAGCTCACCAATATCACAAAGGGGTGAGTGACTGAGTCAGTATGTGACCCCAGACAGCTGGGCACCCAAGGCTGTGACCTTAGCACTACGGGGAATGCATCCATGTGGCAGGCTGAATAATGGCCCCCAAAAGATGGTCACATCCTCATTCCCAGAATCTTTAAATCCGTTACCTTACTTAGCAAAAGGAACTTTGCACATGTGATTAAGTTAAGGATCTTGGGTTGGGGAGAGTATTCTGAGTAATCCAGGAAAGTGCAATGTGACCAAAAGGGACCCTCGAAGAGGAAGTCTGATGGTCAGAACAGTAGTAGGACAGATACACGTGGAAGCAGAGGGGGAAGCCAGGAAGGGTCCTGTGCCAAGGAATGCAGGCAGCCTCCCCGAGAGCCTCCTGGAGGCAGGTCTGCTAACACCTGCTCTTTATCCCAAGGAGCGTGAGTGTAAACGTCTAACCTCCAGAACTGTAAAATAACAAATACGTGTTGCTTGAAATCCCTGTGTTTGTGGTAATTTGTTACAGCAGCCCTCAGAAACTAAAGCAGTCAACAACCCTGGCCCCAGTCCTTGCCCTCAAGGAGCTCATTCATCAGAGAGGGAGGCAGACAAGCCCTCACCTGTGGCTAAAGGCTGGGTGGAGTAAGGGCCACAGAAGAGCCCCAACAACGTGCAGTGGGAACTGGGGGAAGGCGTCCAGGCCCCTGACCATCCCAGCAGCACGTCCTCGTCAATCACAGCTGGTTATAAACCTCAGGGAGATAATGACAGTCTGGAGCCACTTTTTAACGGTTTTTTCAGTGAATTCATTTTCGCAGGGATCCGCCCTGATAATGTTTCCACGTTTGTAAGGGACAAAAACTTGGCAAGGAAAATGGCAACACCCTCAGCGCTTCCTTCCTGGAACCCGTCAGTGGCTTGTCTGGATTGACAGGTTAGGTTTTCCTCCGGCTCCCTTCAGTTCCTCCCTGCACCCTCAGACAGCCGATGCCAGACATTACTTTTTCATCTGGCCAATGCCAGGCACAGCAACGTTAATAGGGACGTTAAGAGGGATAGCAGCTGGCTTGGCGCCTGTGGCTCGAGCGGCTAAGGCGCCAGCCACGTACACCTGAGCTGGCGGGTTCGAATCCAGCCCGGCCCGCCAAACAGTGACGGCTGCAACCAAAAAATGGCCGGGCGTTGTGGCGGGCGCCTGTAGTCCCAGCTACTTGGGAGGCGGAGGCAAGAGACTCGCTTGAGCCCAGGAATTGGAGGTTGCTGTGAGCTGTGATGTCACAGCTCTCAATCCAGGGTGACAGCTTGAGGCTCTGTCTCAAAAAAAAAAAAAAAAAGAGGAATAGCAGCATCTCCTACAGATCCCCTCCCCTTTCAAATGGACTGGTTCCGGCACGTGCCGATCCCAGACAACACGTTACAGAGTCTTCACCAGCCCGTTCAAGCAAAGGGAGATGTCATCCCACAGTTAGGTAATGGCACAGTTCGTGCAACCCCAGAATAAATGGGGGTGAACAAAAAGGAATGGATTTCCCTTTTTATAGATGTTTTCTTAGAATCCACAAGAGATCCCAGCTCTTCCTAAAATACCAACTATATAAGGCCAAAATTTTTAAGCTACAATGATGAGCAAAAGAGCCCCCGCTTCTGCTGGGCACCTCGTATGTGAAACATACAAGGCTTTCAAATTGGAGAGATGGGACCATCCAGGAATAACTAGAGAGAAATGACAGTGAGAATTTATTGAGTACTTAATTTTTTTTTTGAAAGAGCGTCTCACTCTGTCACCCTTGGTAGAGTGCTGTGGCATCATAGCTCACAGCAACCTCAAACTTTCAGGCTCAAATGATTCTCTTGCCTCAGCCTCCTAAGTAGCTGGAACTGTAGGCCCTCGCCACAATGCCTGGCTATTTTTTTAGAGACTGAGCTTCACTCTTGCTCAGGCTGGTCTCGAACTCCTGAGCTCTGGCAATCCAACCACCTCCGCCTCCCAGAGTGCTAGGATTACAGTTGTGAAACACCGCACCCAGCCAAGTATTTAATCTTAATTATCATAATCCTGTGTCATAGGTACTAATATTAATCCACTCTTATAGGTAAGGAATTGAGGACCAGAACGCTGAGTAGCTCGCCCACAACAATACAGTGAGCAGCAGAGCCCAGGCAGTGTAAACAGTGAACGTGTCTGCAGCAACCTGCCTGCTACCTCAGTGCCACCTGTCCCCACCCCCATGCAGTCAAACAAAATGACGAGGGCAAAAGGGTGTTACCAATGAGAATTGTATTTATTGTGCAACAGGGAAATCTCTACGTGCATCTCAGACTGATGGGGAAGTCCTCTAATTAAGTCCAGCACTCCAACTGCTAGGCAGCCCTCCTGCTCCTGTCGGCTCTGGCTATGGACCTCACTTGCCTTGTCTGGCAGCTGAGGGGAAAGAGCTGGAACTGTAAACTGAAGAGCAAGGGTATCACCTCCACGTTCCACCTCCACCTCCATGTTCTCTAACATGTAATGAGCAGAGACTAATACGGACCTCCTACCGTACAGTAACTCAGCGTCTAACAGAAGGCTGCAGGCCCTGGGGCAAAAATACCCTGCAGATTTGCCAAACACCTTCAGGTGTACCAAGTTTTTTACATACATGAGCTTGTGTGGGGAAAATCAGTGTTATTTCTTGTTAGGATACAAAAAAGCGCCCAGCAGGAGAGACAAATGCATACAAAATGCCAGCCTTCGAACCCATAATGAACTTACCTATAACACTGCACATACATGAAGGCTGATTACCCCATAAATAAAGCCTGCCCTGGCCCCTGGCACACAGTTGGTGCTTCATAAATGTTGAATGAATACGGAGTACTCAGGAACCACTTTTAATAGAATCTACCACTTTCCTTGTTCCCTTGAGCAAGTGTATTTATAGAAACCATCCCAGCCACACATTAAAGTAATGTGAGAAGAAATCATTGAGCAGCCAAGTTATGCCAACACCTGCCCTGCCGGGGGAGCGCCCAGCTGTTGATGTCAAGGACCAGGGTAGGGTATCTGTGGAACCTCCACACCAACAAGACAGATTTTAGTTGTTTTTAAACAAGGCAGCAAAGTGGCTAATGGTTTCCCTCAAAGAAATCCCATATCTTCGGCCAAAAGACAAGGAACTCATTAGGTGGAGCTGCCTCCTCCAATCTCCATTGTCAACGGGCAGCGCCCAGGCCATCAGGAAAACAGCTCCCAGGAGGCCACATGCTGACAGGCGGCATCTGGACGATCAGATTTCTATCAGTAACAACACATGGCATTTCTCGTTGGCTCCAGTTCAGGACCCCCTCCACCTGCCCCCAACAGGCAGATCTCAGCTTTTAATACTTCCTGGACAATCAGGCCTTTAAGAAAATGCTCCTGGATCAGTGACACACACATCACCAACACAGTCACTGGTTTCAGCGTACTATCTGCCCTTGACAGCCCCCCAAACAGGGTCACACTCTGTCATGCCCGCCTACTCTCGGAGATGAGCCCAGAAATTCATCTGTCTGGGCCAATGAACCAGCATCTCCCACAGACCCTGAGTGCCACAGAAATCTCATTCCTGAAATACAGAGAACAACCCGCCCTGGCTGGGTTTTCCCTCAGCTTTACGATATGACCAGGTTGAGGATTCTTTAAGCTTAAAAACTCTGACCCATCATCCCGGTTGTTCCAGGGGCAACGGTCCAGCTGTGTTTTTCAATCTGGGCTCTCATTATAACAGTGTGTTCAAGTGTGTGAAACCCAGAGAGCTGACAGTTATTTGCATGTTTTTCTGTATGCGTGTTATTTGTCTATAAAAAGTTAATAAAGTCCGGACTCCCATGAATTCACAGTTTCTTCTGGAACTTTAGGGCTTGGAGATAGAGGGTCAATAGTGTTGAGCTTCAGCCAGGTAACTCACAGACTGTCTTTCTCTACAGCCTGAAAAACCAGTTGTTCCTGCTAGTGATCGCACTGGTTTCAGAAACACTTCCAAGGGCCCTGAGGGAAAGGCAGCCACAAAAGAGCGGCCCCTGCACGTGTCTTCTGCTGAGGTACAGCTAGAATGACTGTGTTTATTCCAAGATTGGGCTCAGAGAGCAATGGTGTAGTCCTCCAGATGAAAACAGGCAGCCAGCATAGTTTCTGCAGAACCTCCTATTTTTCAAATCGCCTGCGTACTCACCAGGGATTGATGCTTTGACTGTAACACACAATGTTTTTCAAAAATAGAGACCGTGCCTGCAGCATCCCGCCCCGCCTCTCCACCTTCACCTCCTCACTTGGCCTCCTCCAAGCAGACCCAGGGACGGGTGAGTTCCAGGAACTATGCTACTCATGATTCACCCTCCCGGGGCCTGACAGCTGCTCCTGGATCCTGATCAGTTTTCAAGAGATTGGCTTTGGTATTTAGGGTTCATGCTGCAATAACTTGCAAAAATAAAACTTCTCTTTTAATGAGCAGACTGAGCAAGCACGTGAGACCCCACGAATCAAACCCCGCCCCTTCCCTCGTCGTAACAGGAAACATTCATTTCTAAGCCCCTAAGACAAACCATAATTTGGCCAGACAAACTATTTAGCAAAGACAAATTCCTCATCACTTTCTCTCAGCAGGGCTGCTTCCCTGGGCAACTGAGTTTGATGCCACGGTCCAGGGGCAGCTAGGTCTTTCCTGGCCAAAGGACAAAGCTGAATTGGCTTGATGCCACTGGAATTTTCCTAGCCTGCTTTGTGCCCCACTAAAATCTCTGACATATTTTAAGTGTATAGGTTCTTGGGCAGAAAATTCTCTGTTGAGCCACACTGGATGTACTTTCCTAGAACAGATGAAACTGCAACAAAATTAAATCCGTGCACTTTTTCAGTATGATTAATCCTACGAGGTGGCCCTGCCAAAAACAACCTCTTCTGAGAACATGTGAGCTTCCTTGGGTCAACTGAGAACGGAGACCACACTCCCATTCACCAGGGCACCTTTCTCCTGTGGTCACTCAGCTACCTAGCTCCAAAGAGGAGTTTGGATGACCCCAACTCCTGCAACAAAACTCTACTTAAGGGCTTTCTTAGAAGCCAGACAGAAACAGTCTGTTTCTAAGAAACAGTGTCTGGATAGAATAATAAGAAAAAGACGTGCAATTGGGAGCCCCAGAGATCTGGATTCAAATCCAGCTCTGGGAACACAGACAAGTCATTTCTCTCTGAGTTTCAGTTTTCACATCTGTAAACTCCAAGGACACAAGCTAGCATCTCTCAAGTCTCTTGCAAGCTAGTGGCTTTTCAATTCCAGCCCAAAGAAGATCTGTTTAAAATAACTTTTTTCAGTGAGTTGCCAACACTTTAAACTCCAGATGGATCTCATGAGAATTGGGAGGTTTTACATTAAGATCCTAATTCTAAATTCTCTTGGAAAATCAGCAGAGCTGGCCACACTGCATTCCCAACAGGAGGCAGGAACTGGGAAAGAGAATGAGTTCCTGGGAAGGAGAATGAACAGCCTGAGCCATTCCTCCCATTGCATCCTGGGCTGGCCTCACAAACATTTACATCTGAGACTCCTCTTCACAAGTCCCCCACTCCTTGCTCTTTAACATGTTGCTTAACTTTTGCACTTTTCACTTCAGCTGGAACACTCAAAAGCAAACTCTGAAGTCAAAATACTTCACAAAAAGACAGCACTAAAAAAATGCATTCAGCAGGGATTCACCAAGTGGGGGGCCGTGCCCTAGGCTGCCAGCAATTCTAACACTGGGCGTCCCAGGAACCCAGAGCCAGTTTAAAAGTTCCCCAGGCCCTCTGGCCTCCGTGGGCTGTCTCACACCACCTCCCACCCCGCATCTCAGTCCCTCAGTCCACACTTCAGCCAAGAACACAAGTTTGAGAGCCGGGACAGGGAGACGAGAGAAGGGCTCTGAGGGGGCGGGGACCACATCTGCATTTTGTCAGCCTGCCCTGTGGCCAGGGTGTGCAGCAGCTGTGGACCTGCCAAGTCGCTGGAGGAGGTTACACCACAAGTGGGCTGTCCCACAGCAGGAAGCAGCGAGAGTGTGCAGAGAGAAGGCCCCGAACACGCTGGGCATGCATCAGGGTAACGCTGGGATGTGAAGGTGGAACTTTGCTCCACATCTCTTCAAAGGAGCTACGTGAGCCAAGAGGCACGAGATGGAAACAGCTCTCAACCCAGGCCCATCTCAAGGGTGGCAGTAATAATAATGGTGACGGTGAGTGGCAGCACAGCCCCACAGCTGACGTTCAGTGAGCTCTTACTTTGTGCCAGGCACTGGCATTATTATCATCATTCCCATTTTGAAGATGGCGAAATGGCCTGGCATGGTGGCTCACGGCTGTAATCCCAGCACTCTGGGAGGATGAGGAAGGTGGATTTCTGACCTCAGGAGTTCGAGACCAGCCTGAGCAAGAGCAAGACTTCGTCTCTTAAAAAAAATAGCCAGGGGTGGGGGACGCCTGTGGCTCAAAGGAATAGGGCGCTGGCCCCATATGCCGGAGGTAGCAGGTTCAAACCCAGCCTTGGCTAAAAACTGCAAAAAAAAAAAAAATAGCCAGGTGTTATGGCGAAGCCTGTAGTCCCAGCTACTTGGGAGGCTGAGTCAAGAGACTCACTTGAGCCCAGAAGTTTGAGGTTGCTCTAAGCTATGATGCCATGGCATTCTATCGAGGGCAAGAAAGTGAGACAAGGCTCGGCGCCTGTGGCTCAATGGGCTAAGGCGCCAGCCACGTACACCTGAGCTGGCGGGTTCGAATCCAGCCCGGGCCCGCCAAACAACAATGACGGCTGCAACCAAAAAATGGCCAGGCGCTGTGGCGGGCGCCTGTAG
>CAUYRH010017565.1:0-18291 GCA_963574655.1 Perodicticus potto
TCACTTCTTCTTGCTTTTTAAGTTACTATAGCACTGGCTTGAAGTTTTAATGAGTCCTTCTGGTGCGAGACCAGAAGGATGAAAAAATTGAAGAGCAAGAAGGGAAAAAAGATTTAAAGAAGAGAGAAAAAAAGAGAGAGAGTGAAAGAGAAGGGGGTAAGTAAAAGGAAATATTGACAAAAAGAAGAGAGGCACAGAAAGAGAGAAATAGGAGAAATATAGGTGTGTACTAGGGTACTAGTGCCCAAACTTACAGACCCCCAACCTCTGGGAGTGCAGGGTTGGGTGATTCCCTTGAGGACAATAGCTCTTTGCCAGCCAGATCAGACAGAATACCCCACTTCCACCAGGTAAATAGGAAAGACAAAAATACTGTGACTCGAACCAAAACAAACAAGTAAAAACTCTTATGGGATAAAATTGGGGGGAGGGATAATAAGGACAAAAACATTAGCAAAAATGAAATTCTAATTGTTGAAAAAGGCAAAAATGAAAGATTGCATTTAAACTAGAATGGTGAAAAAAAGAAAAAAATGCCAAGGAAAAATGTTGAAATTAAAAAAATCAAAAACAAAAACAAAAACCCCACAAGCAAGAAACCAAACAGTATATATATATCTTGCTAAGTATTGACCGGGCAACAGGTGATCTTCTGAGGTATGAGATGTTAATCACAATGTTGATACACCTGTACGAGATGGGGACTAGAGGCCTCTGCTGATTACTCAGACCCTGCAGGCTTGGGAGCCCAAATGACTCCTCAGTCCACTCAAAAGACACTCCAAGCCATAGACCTTGGCCAAGCAGAAGATCTCCAGGGAAAGCACTTATCCCTGAAATCTCTCCTGGCGTGGCTGCCTGCTTATCCAGGGACAGCCCACAGCTGAACAATATTAGCTGCCCTCCGGCTCAGTGGCTCAGTCTGGAGCCCCAGACAACACCCAAAGTCATCCACACACTGGCCCAAGATCTCCCAAGGCAGTTCAATGGAACGTCCAAGTCCCAAAAAACCAAAACATCCCCCAGGTAAGGCTTTTCTTACTTGCAATCCTGCCTTTGCTGTGGTTACAGCTGCAGGCAGCCTCCCACTGAACAAACGCACCCACCACTTGCCAGTTTTCCACCAATTCTCTCCTCCTTGTGGGGTCCAGAAGTCTCTCACTAATTTCCTGTATCACCAAAGGGAAGCCTCTGGGCGTAACCCACTGGCCAGAGATGCCTGAGGTCCTCTCTTCCCACTCTCGCTGCCACAGGCTGCACAGAATCTGCTACTCGGCCTCCATGTTCCTCCTCTCTCGAGCCAAAGGCTTTTTTTGGCAATAAAGTTTCTTTAAAACTTGGTAGTTTTCTGATCAATTTTCTCCTAGTAAATTCCAGGTGCCTGTAAACACACTCAAGAATTACTAAACAGAACACTCAATACTGATTTATTTTCCTGCATCTTCTCCTCCACACCCCTTTCTATTTCAACCTAATGATGAACACATTAAGGCTGTCTGAAACAATGGGTGGAAAAGTAGAGCCTTAATATAATCTTTGCGCTGAGTCCCTTTAATCAGTTGAAAGAGGTTTTAAATGTTTATCTCTCAGAACTCTTTTTTAGTTTTTAAAGTCTCATTTCTTAGTGTTTGGGGTCTTAAGCTGTCAGCTTTTCAAACATGCAAAATCTCATATATTTCTTCCCTCTCTATCCTCTCACTTCTGCTTACAAGTCAGCCAATTCTTTCCAAAACCACCAACAAATATCACCAACACTGTTTTTCAATCTCTTCTCTTACAGTTGTAGACTAAGTACAGGCATGTCTTAATTCACCATACGAAAAAGTTTAACCAGGTGTTTTGTTTCTATATAACATAAACTTCCATCTTTCCAACCTCTGATAACAATTTTCTTGCCACCCGAGAGCCAAGCTGTTGTGACATTGCTCCATTATACTCTTTACTAAATGCATAACTCTACTTCCCCTAGTTCTAGCTTGTAGGTACTAAGGGGATCCCATTATTAACATTAACACTATCATCACTGAATCGTGGTCACAGTCCTAAATGAAGAATGTGTGGAGCTCCAAAAGTTCTTATGCTCTGGGAGTTACAGCTAAGCAGGTTAACTTGCACTAGACTGCCTCTGCTCTCTGTCAGTATCCTCTGGGCACTGCACGTGTGCCCAACTTCTATTTCCTGCTAGTTACCTGCTGGACATTTCCATGTCCCCTGAAAATCTGCCATCTCCTGCTGAACATCCCAGTTTCTGTTCACACCCTTCTAATTTGCTCTTCTATAAAGAACTAAATTTCTCAGTGCCAAAGGGTGCTGGGTTTTGTATTGATTTCTCTGCTCTATTTGATGTCACTATTTGTTATCATTCACAGTGATTAAGCACCATGCTTTAACACTTGAATACTTTGCTCCTGCAGTCTACTTCTGCTCAGAGCTCAGAGGTCATACCACACTGTCAGGCCCAGTCCTGGCACAGATGCCATCTTGTACATGTGCTGGCTTTTACTAGGCACAGCCACAAAACTTTCTCCTTGCCGATCCTTTTCTCTTGGGCCAATCAGATTATTCAACTGGCTTCTTAAAATTCCTAGGTTCTCATACTTTGGAATTTGTTAATTTTAGCCTACATTTCGCCTATGCACCCCCCCTGCAAATAACATTATGTGATATGGAGGAATACATATTCTTTCTTCCCAGGGCATCCCACCTACCTTGTTTAGCCAGAGAACTCCCGTTCATTCTTCAAAACCCTAGTTCAAGGATAACCTTCCTGGTGAACCATCCCAACCATCTCCAATTCTCACCAGAATTCTGCTCTGTGCTAATTCAAGCTCTCTGTGGCTTTGTAAACCAAATAGTGAATATTGCCTTACTCACTTGTCTCCCCCGTGTAGGAGGAAGATCTTTAAGTGTTTTCTGGGTCTGCCAAATAGAAGGCATTTGGTCAATGTTAATTGAGTTTAATTTCACTAAATTTCCTTTACAAAGCACATTTCATCTTCACAGGTGGTGCAGCCTTTTCCAATCTGGTCTCCCTTTGTGTCATATACACATGGATTAACTGTCTACCTCCTGCCTGTTCACAAAGGGTTGTGAAGTGAATGGAACCTCCACAAGGCACTATGTGATTCTGAGAGTCATGTAAACAAAACAAAAGTGTCCCTCACCCCCACTTCTCAAGATGTGAGTAGTTGACTATCCTTGATGTACTGAAGTTTTATCTGCTCCTGGTATTTCAAAAGTTCTGAGATAATCAGCTTACAAAGCTGCGTGTGGCAAGGACAACATTTTGTCTTACACAGTTATTTGAGTTGTGACACAGCCACCTTGACCTAATTCATGAGAAAACATGATACCATTTTGATCTGAAAACCTCTATAGAAAGTAATTGTCCTCTGAAACACATCTCAGACAATGCGGGTGCCAACTTAATTTTTCTCCTTCACTACTGTTATTTATGAGACAGAGGCAAGGGAAAGGGAGATGTTTTTAGATGAAAGGTGAAATATTCTATTGTAGAGTATGTTTTATGAGGAAGGAAAAGAGATATATAATTTTTGACTCTGGGTTTGCATAGGCTCCAGATATCTTTTAAGTTTCTATCTCAACACATTATTTAAGGCTCTGTTCTCTGGGATTTTGAAGTCTTAGTTTATTTTTTGATATAAAGTCATCTCATTCACAAGGTAAATTCTCCCTTAACAATTGCCAAGCCAAGGGCATTGTTTTTCCATGAATCTTCAAGGTTAAAGGGTTCCATTGACTCAAAATTTATTTAATGAGTTTATCATGATAAAACATACTCTTAATGATGTTTAGTTTTTCATATATCATTTTCCACTAATGTCTTTAATGATGGTATACTTCTCTGTGTGGTTTGGATTCTAAAGTCAGGACCATGCATGAAATGGGCGATTTAAAAAATTTTAAAAACCCAGAGTCAAAAATTATATATCTCTTTTCCTTCCTCATAAAACATACTCCAGCAGGATCTATGAGCATTATAAAAATATATTTTCTTGATGCAACTTCTGGTAATGTTGGGCACCTGAGTGCTCTTTCAGAATGTGTGATAGCAAAAATTAGTTCTATAAATTGATTTATTTTAATTTTCAACCTAATGTTTATTAAATCATAACTATATATATAAAAAAAATAAGTGTGAGGATTTATATGGGAGAAGCATCTTCAGGGAATTTTCCCCATAAAACTGACACTAGCACTGAATGCTCATAGACACAGGCTTCAAACCTTGCCTCCAACCCAACATTGCACAGATGATTGCTGTGGGGCTTGTAGCACGAGCAGGTGTTGTTCAGGCATTTGAGCTGTTCTGTGGCTGAGAAGTTCCTTTTCTTGCTGTCTCTTTTCCTAAATGAAGTTAGTCTGACACTGACCATGAGAGCAGCAGGGATATGAGCTGCCACATGCTGATAAGACAAAGATAGAAGGTGGGCCAGAGAGAGTTTTGAACAAGTTGGTGAGCAAAGAATGAAGAGAAGTTGTGGGGCAGGGAGAAGAAAGAGGAGAAAGTTGAGAGTAGCAAAAATGACATAAGGGGGCTTTAACTTAGAAAGCTGCTTATTCTATGGAACCCCTCTGGGAGGGAGGTCGACTGTCTGACTTGGTCCTGAAATCCCAGGCAGGGTCTCATAAAAGACCTTGCCAAACCCCAGTCGCCAGGCTGCACAGGTGCCAGGAATGGCCTTAATGTTTCCCCTTAACATGAATACTCACACCCTCAAGTGCAGAAGGACATCACTCAAAGCAGGAAGAAAGCAAAGATCCTTCAACATCAGGAGTGCCACCCACAGGCATGGTTGGGGCTACATCAGAGCAGGAGTATTGAGACTTTTTCTCTCTAGGCCAAGGTTTCTCAGCTCAGAATTATTGGCCTTTTGGGCTACATAATTGTTTGTTGGAAAGTGGGTTGCTTTGTGCATTATAGCAGTTTCAGCAACATTCTTGGCTTCTACCTACTATATGTCCCTAGCAATAGTCGCATCCTCAGCTGTGACAACCCAAACTGTCTCCAGACATGTCTAAATGTCCTTGAGGGGGAAAAATGCCCCCACTTGACAACCACTGTTCCATGCCAGTGTGGAAGCAAAAACTGCACATCCCTAAGCCCTTGCTTTACTCAGGACATTTTAGGAATCTGACCCTGGTGTCTTGACCTGTTTTTCTAGATCCCAGTCTTTTGGCCTCTCCAAACAACAAGTCTCACCTGAATGAATGAAGAGCCCCACACAGCATGAGGCTCTTGCTGCTTGCTGAGTCTACCACCTGGAATCCCAATGGCAGGACTTTTTAAATTGAAAACTATTTGAGCATTACGCATAGAGCAGGATGGTACAGGGTATTTGGGAAGAGCTGAAATAGGGAGCTCCACTGATGTGGTGGAAAGAACACAGGTTTCGAGTCCCACAAATATAATTTTGATTTCTCATTGGTATGTTATGAATGAAAAAGTAATCCTCACTCTATCTCTATGAGGTGTTTTAAGGCAAGGGTTAATGTATATACAGGGATTTACATGTAGCAGACAATCAATGAAAAAACAGTGGTGATTAGTATAGCCATATTACTGAGCAGGAAAATATATGTGCGGTAGTACTTAAGATTCATAAGAGCCCAGGCAGATTGCAGGCATGAGCCAGGGAAGAAAGGATTATAGCTAGAGATCTGCTGTAGGTTATTATAAAATGTTCTCATAGGCCCAACTGCCTATCAGCACCATGCTCTCCTACATGCAAGGACAGCAGGAATGCTCTGTAGAAGCATCCGAAAACCAATCCTATGTGCCAAGTGAGCTGGGTAGGTTTTATGTAACTGGGATCTTAGAGAAGGTGGGATTTGAGTTCTTCCTTTGAGTCCTTTGAATAAGCAAGGGAGAGTCTAGAAAGGCACTGTAGGTGCTAAGCAGAATGTCTCAGGCATCTTTGGAGAAGGCAGGAGAGGCCAGCAGCTCTGTGTGGCTGGGCCAGACAGAAACCGGCGCAGGAAGCCCAGGCCATGCTGCTGTCAGACTGTGCTTCAAGGCCCTTGGGGAGTGAATCCGCTTGACAGATCTCCTCTAAAGGATACAATCTCAGGCCCCCAAAAGACCCGGAACTGAGGAGCCAGGGGGAGGCATGATGGCAGTGAGATGTCTATGTATATGCAGTCATCATCCGAATTACAGAGGTTTAAAAACCCAGTTTTATCTGATGGCTAAATATTAATAAGGTACTTAGATGTTTAAGTTACTAAAACATTACTGAATTTTTAAACCAGTGTGCCTTTTTTCTCATTTCATCTTAGCCAATATTTTTCTTTTATGGTATTCATTTTCTTTTTAATCTCAGTGTAGACATATTGAGAGTCTGCCATCTTTAGACCTTTCATTTCATAATGTAGAAAATGTAACCCCATTTCTTTCATAATATATTTTTAAAGAGCAATAATGAATCTTGTGGAATTTTTAAATGACTATTTAATGGTAGACTTACCTTGAGCTCTAATCTCTTCCAGGCAATCAATAATTGTTTTATGAAAATGCAGAAATATTTATTATTGCTAATAATAGCTCCCTCATCTGCCAATGTGCATGATATAACTTGTTTAAAGCATTACTCATCTTACATATAAGGCTGCGAATAAATTGGACCAGAAAGTGCTGAATTAATGATGGCTTCATTTCGAGACAGTCAGACTCTTCTGTTTTCCTGAATGCTATTTTAAGATTGGATAAGAGCACCGATTCTTGTGAGACTTGTAGATGAGATATGAGAGGAGAAACTTTAGAAGTTTACAGGAAAGCTTTTGATGGAAGGGCCTGGTCCTGTTATGGGCATTGTCTCTTGCCCCACACTGGCTGCGATGGCCATTGGAGGCAGGGATGTGTCCACCTGCACCATCCAGTCTGGCCTGCACCCACCCTCTTGTGCTGCCTCTTTGGCCCAAGGGGGGCCTGCCTCTTTCTTCCAGCCTTACACTTTGCATCCCCTGCAGCTGGGTAAAGGCCGTGGAGCCTTCCCTCAGGTATGGCTCTCACAGATAGCATAGAGACAAATGGATAAACAGATCAAATAAAACAATCCTCCGGCTGCTGTCATTTCCAAATTCTTTATTTTATTGATTGATTTCCATAGAATAGTCCTGCTCTCTAATACAATGCATTTAACCGAATATCTCAGCTGACAGAGATAATCATGGACCTCATAAACCAAGATGAGGCAAATTTATGCTCCTAAGTATAGCAGATATTTAGCTATTTATTCTGGTTTATGTTTATTATTTATGAGCTTATCTTTTCCCTTAGAGGTAAGTTAAAGATCACTTTCCAATATTTTTCATCCTCCACAGCTGTTGTTATTAATAAGCAACAGTGTGATAACAGCCACCTCTCACTGAGCTCTTTCCATGTGCTGGCATAATGACAAGACCCCTCCACCCTGAACCCTACACAATCCTTATAGCAAAGCTGCAATGCTAGGATTTTTACCCCATTTTCAGATTAGGAAACTAAGAAAGTTTCTAGTAATCAGGCAATTTTTCCATCAAGATAGAGTTCAAACCTTGGCCTTTAGGATTAAAAATTAATGTTCTCCCAGGTGTTCTTGGGATAAGGCTTCTGAGACCAACTGCAGAGCCCCATGTAGCTGTGAGAATTGTTAGTGTTTCACTAACAATTGAAACACTAACAATTGAAATATTTCGGCAACTATTTGGTGCCCACAGGGTAGAAAAAGGAATTTGATTTGCAGCAAATGAATACTGTGGGGGTGTTTGGTTACTCAAATGAGAACATACTACCCTACAGTCCTCCTCTGGTGCCCCCTATCATGTTATATTTTATTTTCTACATTTGAGCCCTTGAATTCTCCACTCATCTGTGAACTTTTTCTTGGACACTCCTTATGCCTCACCTGTTGCTAGTGTGTGAGATGCTTGGTGCAGAGTCAGCTTTCTATTGAATGAATGACTCACTGCCCCTCACATTCAGGGGCATTAGTCTCTGATCCACCACCGCTCAATCTTCCACCCAATGCAGGCCTGGGCTCTTGCATCATAGTTAGAAATTTACAGAAGATCAGTGTACTTTTAAGCCAACTGACCTTTGATTTTTAAATTTTAATGCTAAATTATATTAATTTTTTAATGGGTAATCACATGGACACAGTATTATTCAAAAACTTACAAAAGGTATATGGTTAAAAGTAAGCCTAACTTGTGTTATTTCTCATGTATCCTCCTGTTTCCATGTTTCTCATGTGTCCTTACATAGTCTACACCTATATAAGCATGTGTGTAAGTATGTATGTATGTGTGTGTACATACAGTTTACCCATTATGAGAATTGTGTATGCAAAGTGCTATTATATATTTTAAAAATATGTATATGTATGTACACTTTTATTTAAACCATTTCTTATGCTGAAATATCTGATAGTTACTAAAAATTACATTGTGTTATTTGATACAGTGTCATAACACTAAGCATAAAATTTCTACTTTATCGGGACTGAAGGTACAAATTCACATGCAATAGAATTACCAAGTGGTTTTCTGATGGTTCCAATGGACTATTGCAGCTTCCAAGTGTAGCTTCATAGGATAAGTACAAACAAATGCCACCGATACAAAGAAATTCAGGGTGCCTTTGGCAGTCCCTGATACATGGTTAATAATTCTGGCATTTCTGGTACCTTCACAACTGAAAGAACTACTGAACCAATTTGTGAGAGATAGAAAACTTTGGCAGAATGGTCACCTCCTTAGCAAATATGACTCTTGCTGAAAGGTTCAACTTTCATGAATGAAAGATAATAAAGAGGTTTTATTTAAGAAGTACAATTGAAAGGTTTTTATCTTTTTTTTTTTTAAAGAAACATATTCCTCGTGTTTTATCGTGGCTTGCAATGATGCCCTAAAGTTGGCAAATGTTTCTAAAGAAATTTGTATTTACATACTGGTAGGTCAAAACATTTTGTTATCTCCATCCTGGAGGCCAAGTTTACTTAGAGAATCAAACAAAAGGAAACGCAGCCTAGTGCAAAAGGAAAAAAAAGTTCATCTTTTCCCTTCTTGTCAGGCTCTTTGACCTCTTAAATTATCTCTCCAAAATGCCCCTAAATGTGAGTCTGCCTGTGATCCAGGTTCTGGTAGGACTGCCATCCACTCCGCACCCTAGGAGAGTCCAGGACTCTGTCTCCATGGGGCCAGGAAGATCCGTGTCTTGTGTAACAGAATCATCCATACTGTGTGCTTGATTATTTTCTTCTCTGTACCTCTGAAGTTTCATGTGTTCATGAGACTTTGCACAGAATGAAGTGTATCTCTGGCTTAGTGATAACTCCATGGATTCTGCCTCCTCTGACACCTGACAACTCACAGCTTTGAGAACACGGGAAGGTACTAATCCTTCTAGCACAGATGCTGGTAGGTTTTGGTGGATACGGCAGTTGTAAAGCCATGAACTTTATATACAGACAAAAGGATTCAGAGTACTTTCATGAACACATGAGACTTCAGAGGTACCAAGAAGGAGTATTTTGCAAGCAGCTCTATTAAGCAAGGGGAAGAAAAAGGAGCAGGGAAATAAGGGCATTTGCCTTTAGTGTGATCCTATTTGCACACCATGCTGGGTGAGTAGTGGTGAAGTCAGGACTAAAAATTCATAGCAAATTCTGTAGGTTGCTTGTTCTATATCCAGGTGCTACTGGATAAAGACTTAAAGGTAAACATCTGTGAGGTGTTATGTTACAGAGAGCATGCCCATTAAAAGGAAGCAGGAAATAAACACAAACACTATACTCTTACTTACTCTGATATCTAGCATTAACTGAATGGGCATAATGTACCCCCCTATTTGAAACATTTCACACAAATTATCTCGTTAGTTCTCCCAGCAATCCAGTGAGGTAGTACTGTTATTCTTATTTTACAGATGAGGAAATGGAGATTTAGAGATGTTAAAGCAACATAATCAATATTTGTGCATCTGGAAGACAACCATGTATGGCTCCAAAGACTCTGCTTTTCTATTTTTACTTTATTTTTATTTAAATAAAATTTTTGAAGTTTACTAAAAATGGAATTATCATATGATCCAGCAATTCTACTTCTGGGTATATATATATATATACACACACACACACACACACACACACATTTCAGGATACATATATATATATATATATATATCAGCAAACCAAGGAGATACCTGTCCTATATTTTCATTGCAGCCTTATTCGCAATAGCAAAGATATTAAAGCAACCTGTGTCTAACAATAGTGAATGCATAAAGAAAATGTGGTATATATATACATATATATATATGTATATATATATACACACAGTAGAATACTATTTAGCCTTAAAGAAGAAAGAAATTCTGTCAATTGCAAGAAAAAGAATACACTTAGAGGACATCAGGCACATGAAGACTGTTCTTTTAACCACGAGGCTAAATTCTCTCCCCTTTTATTTATGTAAAATTGTCTAATTCTCTAAACTGGATTGAAAAGGAAGCAGCTAGTTCCACATTCTCTATGCAGGGGAGACATAGGAGGATACTCAAAATTCCTAGCTCTTTCATTTTGCTTAATGGGTATAGTCTAAAGTAACTGTAGGTCTTGTGAATTTTGCTTCTATATCTCAGAGAAGTGGAGGCAGTGGGAGAGATAGGTTCTTTCCTAAGAAAGAGAGACATGGAAGAACTGTTATGTATTGAACATATATAATAGGCAGACATTATGTTGGACATTGCAAATACTGAATTACTTCTTTCAGGTAAATGGGAGTAACAAGTTAGTCTACTTCTACATTTTATTTTTATCTCTAAATTTTCCAGTAATGACTATAAGGCAATATAACTGCTAGATCTTGGGCTCTGGGGGAATTTAGAAGTATGCTGGAACATCAATTTATAATTCTATAATTCTCTAGATTATATAATTATAACAATATTATCATACGTATCATTTATTACCTGTATGTATATAAATTTATTATGTTGTATGTTATTAAAGTAATATAATTCAGTTACTCTATAAACTAGTGGAGGAAAATAATACCAAATGGAATTGTGTACTAAAATACATGAAGTAGAACTAAAAATGCCATTAAAGTTTACATATGGAGAGAACCATCGGGGCCAGAGTAAATAAAAAAGCTCTTAGAGTAGGTAAGACTTGAACTTGACTTTTTATGGGTAGAAATTTGGGCTCTTGGCTTACATCATACCAATCCTCACACCAATAACAGCAGACATGTGGATCTAAAAACCATTGTTGAAAGGCATTGGAGAGCTTTAAAGCAACAAAAGCTCGGCTCGGTGCCTGTGGCTCAACGGGCTAGGGTGCCAGCCATGTACACCTGAGCTGGCGGGTTTGAATCCAGCCTGGGCCCGCCAAACAACAATGACGGCTGCAACCAAAAAAAAAAAAAAAAAATGGCCAGGCGTTGTGGCGGGCACCTGTAGTCCCAGCTACTTGGGAGCCGGAGGCAGGAGACTCGCTTGAGCCCAGGAATTGGAGGTTGCTGTGAGCTGTGATGCTATGGCACTCTATCCAGGGTGACAACTTGAGGCTCTGTCTCAAAAAAAAAAAAAAAACAACAAAAGCTCCAGGATCCTGGAGAAAAGGATAGTTCAAAGAAGCAAGCATAACACTCAGTACTGCTGCACCCCCAAGACACTGGCCAATTCTAAAGTAGCAGCTGAGAGAGTTTTGAAATGTCATGGGGTGAGAGAATGATGAAATCCAGCATCTGGGAGGCACCTGTGGCTCAAGGAGTAGGATGCCAGCCCCATATATGGGGGGTGGCGGGTTCAAGCCTGCCCCAGACAAAAACAAAAGGAAATCCAGCATCTGTCAAGAGAGGTAAACACTCTTAAGTATTAATACTTGAGGTATTAATACTGTAATCCTTAAAGGACATATTCCAGGAGTAAGGATGAACTAGAAATAAGCCAACTGTCATAGACAGTAAAGCTCCATTTAAAACGTCTCAATCTCAGATTAGATGAAGATCTGCTCCTATTCTAATTTCCCTCCATAAGCAGGAGAAAATCCACTTTAGAGGAATATAGAATCATTCAGAGTCTGAAGGTGGTGATTGGTGTTTAGTTAGAAACAACAAACAAAAACAACAAGAAAAACTCAGGACACAAACAAAAGTAGGCAAGCAAAAATATAAAAATTAAGCAAAGAAGACAAAGGTCTCTAAAAATTATGTATAGGAAACCAACATATTCTAGCTATCAAAAGCAAATAACTGTGATAATTGTGTTTAAGAAAGAAACAAAACAGTGAATTTTAGCACAGCATGAAAATTATAAAAGTGTCAAGTGGAAATTTTAAAACTGAAAAAACATCATAACTAAATGTAAGAACCTAGTATATGGGTTTAACAGTAGATTAGGCACAATTTAAAGGTTAAAAAAAGTAGACTGAAGTATAGAAAGAGAAAAGAATACAGAAAAGAGCATGAAAGATTTATGGGATATGGTGTAAAGGCCTAACAAATATGTCATTGAAGTCCAGAAGACTAGGAGAGAGAGAATGTGTGATAAGCAAGATCTAAAGAACCATTGCTAAGATATTTTTTTCGACATTTATAAGACATCAAGATCTAAGAACTACTTCAGATCTAAAGCAGGATAAAGATGTCTATGCCTAAACACTTCATAATAAAACAGCTGAAAACTAAACACAAGGGATCTAAAAGCAGCCAATAGAAAAAATGACCTTCAAATAAGTATGAATATCATAGAGAAACAAAGGAAGCCAGAAGACTATGATTGGCAGTTTTAACATACTGGGAAAAAAATCATTGCTAAAATAGTCTCAGAAATGAGTCAAAATAAAAATAATTTCAGACACATCTAAAACAGAGAATTTATCACCAGTAGACCCACACTGAAAGAAATAATGACAAATCATCTTCAGAAGAAAAATGATCCTAGTTAGGAGGAGCATGGAAATACAGGGGAAATAAAGAACAATAGAAAGAGAAAACATGTGAGCAAATCTAAATGTAGCCACTGTATAAAACAAGCATAGTAACATATTGTTGAGTTTGAAGTACATTTAATCAATGACAATAAAAACTCAAAAGGCAAAAGGATACATGGAGTCAAAATGTCAGAAGGTTGTTGAGATGTTGCACGCGTATCAATTTACATTAAACTTTTCAATAAGTTGGAGATTCATATTGTAATTTCCAGGGTAGCTGTTTAAAGAGTAGTAAGTAGAGGAGAAAATTGTTGTTTTACTTTGGGTTCACCCAGAGGCAGCCCTAGAGACAAGGGTTTAAATGCAGGCAGTTCATCTGAAAGATGAGCCCAGTGAATTCCAGTAGAGGGTGAAAAGTGAAGATATGGACGGAGGAAAGCTAATGATGAACATCTTCTCAAGGAATTGTACCTCTGGGAGCAAGAGGAGATTTCTCCTGGGGAACATGGGGACCCAGGGCAAAGCAAGCACATTATTAGACTTACCTCATCCAAGGGGCAATCCCACAATTGTAATACTTATCTCAGGATTGATAATTCCGTGTCATTTCTGTCCTGCTTCATATGCGGGCAGAGACGATGTCAATGGTCAGCGAGATCCTTAAAATATAGGATCACAGCTGTAGATAGTTGGAAATTGGACTATAGTACATACAAGGAAATTGATAAACTCCAAGAGGATAAGGATAGGCTAACAACAGGTGCTGCAATACCTAACAGCATGTGTGCATGTGTATGTGTATGTGCCAAAGACACATGGAAGAGTATGGACAGTACCATGAGTGCAATAGCCCCAGACTAAACACAACCCAAATTTCCCAATGGTAGAAAGGATAAATATTAATGTATTTCTACAATGTCATATTACATAGAAATAAAAGCAAGCTACAACTATAAACAAGAATATAGATGTATCCCACAATCATAATGGTGAGCTGAAAGAAGCTGAAAAAAGCCAGATGTTACAGAATGTATAAAGTGGATTTTATTTATGTATACATTTTAGAAATCTACAGGATATGTAGGGAATTATAAAAAAGCTGGTCTATGGAAACTGGAAGATCCATGTTAGTGAAACACTATTGGGAATATCATTTCAATTAGTGTGTTAAGACTAGCTGTGGGAAACTGAGGAATTTGTACTTGACATCACAGGTAATACAAATTCATTGCTGCATGTGAAACTACAGGTTCTGTTTCAGTTGCCTTCTCTCACTCTTCACATGTAAGTCACCCCATACTTTAGATAGTAGAAATCACTTCTACTTTACTAACTTGGTAAAATGTATAAGACAGATAGGAACCTAATGGATTGTGATGAAATTAAAGGCAGCAGTCATGAGGAACTTCTGCTTTCTTAAAATCAAAATGTAGACAATATTGTATGCCTCATCTAGAAGTTGTGAAAATTATTCATTTGGAAATTTCAACCTCCTAACTTAAAGATATTGAACTTAGGTGCCAGGAGCACAATGAGTTATGTGAGCATCCCTGACCTGTGGCAGGAACTCACTGTCTGAGAGTGAATAGAGAGGCAAATTTAAGTGATTTGGTCTAATTTCTGCAGCAAAGTGTTTGGAATAAAAATATAAACAAATTTTAATACAGATTTTAATGTGTTTGGCAGGCAAGGCAATGTATATTTAAGGAGGTGCCATTATTGTGACAGACAGAGGCTTTCTTATGAAGAAAGTGCTATTCTGACATGTCTGCCACGTTGTCCTTTTTCCTCCTTTAACACAAAAGGCAAGTGAAAATTAAAATGGAAATGTCTAGAGGAGGCAAGTAATGAGTATTCTAATTATTAAGGATTTCTTTCAAGACTTCAGATAACACATAGGTTGAAACTGTCTCTCTTCAATTCCCATTAAGATCAGAACACCTATGCCTGAGAATGTTATGAGGATGTTTCAGGCCCAGCCTTCTCTGTCAGCCACAACCCAAAGAAAAGAGAAAGTGAAGTGTCTCTCTGGTTATATTGTGATTTGTTTTGTTTTGTTTTTAATGAGGGTACAATTTTTTTCTATTATCATAAAACCATTTTTATTCATTTTTATTTTTTCTTTATTAAATCATAACTATGTACATTGATGCATTATGGGGTACAATGTACTGATTTGATATACATTGTGAAATGTTTACATCAAACTGATTAACATCACCTTGCTTACTTATTTGGTGTGGTAAGACATTTATACTCTATTCTTAATAATTTTAGAATGTACCATTGCATTATGCACATTAGCTGAGGATACCTTGCCTCCTCCTGAACTCCTCCCTCCCGTCTCCTCTGCCTCCTCTTCTCACCTTCTTTTTGGACTATAGTTAGGTTTTACCATTTATATGAGTGTGTAGATGATATATAACAATTTCATAGTAGTATTGAGTACATTGGATACTTTTGTCTTCCATTCTTCAGATACTTTATTAAGAAGAACTGCTCTCACTTCCAGGGTAAAGTTCCATTTGTAAAAGAGCCCCTCACCAGGTAACGTGTTAAACACCCTCACAATGTGCACATTAGGTGAGATCCTGCCTCATGTCCCCCCTTATTCTGTCAATCATCTTCCCTTCTCCCTCTACCCATGTACTACACTATATCTGTGCTTTATTGTTCATATGAGCCTGTCATATTGGTTTCATATTAGTATGGGGTATGTTGGATATTTATTTTTTCATTCTTACAATACTTTACTAAGAAGAATGTATTTCAATTCCATCTAGGTAAAGGTAAAAGATGTGAAGTCTCCATCTTTTTTAATGGCTGAATAGTATTTCATGGTATACATGTACCATAGTTTGTTGATTCATTCATGGGTTGATAAGCACTTATCACAAAGTCCCAAAACCCCAGATGCTGGCATGGATGTGGGGAGAAGGGAACACTTTTACACTGCAGATGGGATTGTGACTTGTTTTTGGAAATTAACTTCCTCACTGATAGGTGATACAACAGATACCCTCTTAGCAATTAACATTTGCCTGTGAGGCATTGTCTTGCAAATTAGGATCTGAAGGCAGCCCTCTCCTTGATAATGGACAGAGGTGGCAATTGATATCACCACATTCTGCCATTGGGTGAGTAAAAGATCTCTCCAGCTTCCAAAGGGCAGTACTGGGAGGCATTATTATTTTTTCATAATAATAGAAATCCATATGAATTTAATGGTGTTTACTTGTTTATTGACTATTCTTTTCATAAGAGCAGTTCTCCTCCTCATGAATGAAACACTGCTTTCAAATTCCAATCACTTTAAGCTAACACTGTCAGCAGAAAGGACTGGGTTCTATTGACTGTGACAATAAGATCCATGTTTAGAGCATTGCTTCAAAACCAAACTCAAGGTCTGCATAGTTTTTGATTTTACAAAACCTAGTGCCCACATGTGGTCATAGCAGCAGCTAGAGGGGAGAGGGTTAGGGACTCTCACTGCCCCGTTTCCTGAGTTACCCAACTCTTGCCCTCCTAGCTGGACAGCAATTCACCCTTTGGGCCTTCTGACAATGTGTGAGCAGACATGAAGTCAAGCCCTGTCAGAGAGCAAACAAAAACACATGGGCAGTACTGAGAAGCTGCCTGCTAAATGTGACAAAGGAGCCCTCCACACAGTGCTGATATGTGGAAAGAAAGCATAAAGTTACCCCACCCTTAGGCTTAAGAACTTTGAAGACTTTTCACATGGAACTCAAAGAGCTAGGTGATGGCAAGCTCCTCTTTGCTCCAGCTGTGAAAAGCCTGGCTAATTGTCTTTCTCTGACAAAACACAACAAATGTTGAAAAAAATTCTCCACCTTCCTTCTCACCCTCTTATTTAATATTGGCTCTTGAGTTGTAACTGATTTCTGGGTTCCTAAGCAAAACATGTGTGCCATATATGTAGTATGTGGGTACAGGAATATTAATTTTTCATATATATATGATATAACTACATATATATGCAAAATTAATGCATAAATTTTTAAAAGATCCTCCTTGCTCTTCTCTGCATTGATCTATTCTTTAGCTTTCCTTAAGAAAGACGTGTTCTCCATTCTGGCCATGCCATTCAATGCCATTGCACCATTTTTATCTTCAGAGACTTTCCCTGGGTGCTTGTACTTGGGCGATGCTCAGAGCAGTTGACAGCTGTTGGAGAATCCTCTTTTGTGGCTCTCCATGCTCTTTCGAAGCAGAGAAGGCATGATGGAGAGGAGAGCTCTTCTTTCTCAGCCCTGTTTGAGTATTGATTGTATTTCTGATGGTTAAGGATGATGAGCATTTTTTCATGTGTCTATAGGCCATGCGCCTGTCTTCTTCAGAGAAGTTTCTTTTCAAGTCCCTTGCCTACCCTGAGATGGGTTCACTCATTCTTTTCTTGCTAATAAGTATGAGTTCTCTGTGGATTCTGGTTATTAAACCTTTGCTGGAGACATAACCTGCAAATATCTTCTCCCACTCTGAGGGCTGTCTGCTTGCTTTACTTACTGTGTTCTTGGCTGCACAGAAGCTTTTTATTTTGATCAGGTCCTAGTAGTGTATTTTTGATGCTGCTTCAATTGCCCTGGGAGGTCTTCCTCATAAAATATTTTCCCAGGCTGATTTCTTCAAGAATTTTCCCTGCACTTTCTTCTAGTATTTTTATAGTCTCATGTCTTAAGTTTAAATCTTTAATCCAGTGAGAGTCTATCTTAGTTAATGGTGAAAGGTGTGGGTCCAGTTTCAGTCTTCTATAGGTCGCCATCCAGTTCACTCAGCACCATTTTGTAAATAGGGAATCTTTTTCCCACTGAATGTTTTTAATTGGCTTGTCAAAGATCAAATAATGGTAAGTAGCTGGATTCATCTCTTGGTTCTCTATTCTGCTCCATATATCTACCTCTCTGTTTTTGTGCCAGTACCATGCTGTTTTGATTACTATCAATTTATAGTATAGTCTCAGGTTTGGTAGTGTGATTCCTCCTGCTTTGTTTTTATTTCTGAGTAATGTCTTGGCTATTCGAGGTTTTTTCTGATTCCATATAAAACAAAGTATTACTTCTTTGAGATCTTTAAAGTATGACAATGGAGCTTTAATAGGGATTGCATTAAAATTATATATTGCTTTGGGTAGTATGGACATTTTAACAATGTTGATTCTTCCCAGCCATGAGCATGGTATGTTTTTCCATTTTTTAACATCTTCAGCTATTTCTTTTCTTAGAGTTTCATAGTTCTTTTTGTAGAGATCTTTCCCATCCTTTGTTAGGTAAACTCCCAAATATTTCATCTTCTTTGGCACTACTGTGAATGGAATAGAGTCCTTGACTGTTTTTTC
>CAUYRH010017566.1:0-28644 GCA_963574655.1 Perodicticus potto
TTGTTAGGTAAACTCCCAAATATTTCATCTTCTTTGGCACTACTGTGTATGGAATAAAGTCCTTGACTGTTTTTTCAGCTTGACTATTGTTGGTACATATAAAGGTTACAGATTTATGACTGTTGATTTTGTAGCCTGAGACACTGCTGTATTCCTTGATCACTTCTAAGAGTTTTGTAGTAGAATCCCTGGTGTTTGCCAGACATAGAATCATATCATCTGCGAAGAGTGAAAATTTGATCTCTTCTGACCCTATGTGGAGACCCTTGATCGCCTTTTCTTCCCTAATTGCAATGGCTAAAACTTCCATTACAATGGTAAAGAACAGTGGAGACAATGAGCAACCTTGCCTGGTTCCTGATCTAAGTGGAAATGGTCTCAATTTAACTCCATTCAATGAAATATTGGCTGTGGGTTTGCTGTAGATGGCCTCTATCAGTTTAAGAAATGTCCCATCTATACCAATTTTCTTAAGTGTTCTGATCATGAATGGACAATGGATATTACCAAAAGCTTTTTCTGCTTCAATTGAGAGAAGCATATGGTCTTTGTGTTTTAATTTGTTTATGTGATGAATTACATTTATAGATTTGCGTATATTGAACCAGTTTTGAGAACCTGGGATAAAACCCACTTGGTCATGGTGTATAATTTATTTGATGTGTTGCTGGATTCTGTTTGTTAGGATCTTGTTGAATATTTTTGCATCAATATTCATTAGTGATATTGGTCTATAATTTTCTTTTCTTGTTGAGTCTTTCCTGGTTTGGGAATCAAGGTGATGTTTGCTTCATAAAATGTTTTGGGTAGTATTTCTTCTTTTTCTATATTTTAGGAAAGGTTGAGTAATATAGGTACTAGTTCCTCTTTAAAGGTTTGGTAGAATTCTCATGTGAAGTCATCTGGTCCTGGGCTTTTCTTTTTAGGGAGATTTGTATAGTTGATGCTATTTCAGAACTTGATATAGGCCTGTTCAACATTTCCACTTGATTCTGCTTAAGTCTTGGAAGGTGGCGTGTTTCCAGGTATTGGTCAATTTTCTTTAGATTTTCATATTTCTGAGAATAAAGTTTCTTATAATATTCATTAAGGATTTTTTGAATTTCTGAGGAGTCTGTTGTTATTTTATCATTACCATTTCTGATTGATGAAATTAGAGATTTTACTCTTTTTTCCCTGGTAGGTTAGCCAAAAGCTTATCTATTTTATTGACCTTTTCAAAAAACCAACTTTTGGATTTATTGATCTGTTGTATAATTCTTCTGTTTTCTATTTCAATTAATTCTGCTCTAGTTTTGGTTATTTCCTTTCTTCTGCTGGGTTTGGAATTGGAATGTTCTTCCATTTCCAGTTGTTTGAGATGTCCCATTAAGTTGTTAACTTCCTCTCTTTCTGTTCTCTTGAGGAAGGCCTGCAGTGCTATAAGTTTCTGTTAGAACTGCCTTTGTGGTATCCCAGAGATTCTGATAATTCGTGTCTTCATTATCATTTTCTTCCAAAAATTTGGTAGTTTTCTTCTTAATCTCATCTACAACCCATCTATCATTCAGCATAAGGTTATTTAGCTTCCATGTTTTTGTATGAGTATGCAGATTCCTGTTGTTACTGAGTTCAACTTCTATTCCATGTTGGTCTGAGAAGATGCAAGGAATAATTTCTATTCTTTTAAATTTGTTGAGGTTAGACTTGTGACCTAAGATGTGATCTATTTTGGAATCGATCCGTGGGCTGATGAGAAGAATGTGTATTCAGTTTTGTTAGGATGAAATGTTCTGCAGATGTCTGTTAAATCCAAATATTGAATGGTTAAGTCTAAAAATAAAATTTCTTTGCTTAACTTCGTATTGAAGGATCTATCCAAAAGTGCTAAAGGAGTGTTAAAATGTCTGACTATTATGGTGCTGGAGGAAATCAAGTTGTCATGTCTGTTAGAGTCTCTCTTATAAATTGAGTTGCATTCTGGTTGGGTGCATAACTATTAATAATTGAAATCTCATCATATTGAGTATTACCCTTAACAAATATGAAGTGACCATCCTTATCTTTCCTTACATTTGTTGTTTTATTTTCCTTACATTTTATCTGCGAATAAAATTGCAACACCTGCTTTTTTCTGATTTCCATTTGCCTGAAATAAAGATGACCATCCCTTCACCCTGAGTCTATATTTATCTTTTAAGGTATGATGAGTTTCTTATATGCAGCCGTTATCTGGCCAGAGGTTTTGTATCCAATCAGCCAACCTGTGCCTCTTTAGAGAACAATTTAAGCCATTCACATTAATTGAGAATATTGATAAGCCTGGTAGAATTTTGGGTATCGAGTTTTTTGAAAGTCCAGTGGACATTTTTAATCCTTTCGCCACTGTAGAAGTTTGCAAAGTGAGTGAGTTTACTATTGTGGTGGAGAAGTGCACTGGTCATTATGGAGGATAGGTCTGAGAATATCCTGGAGAGCTGGTTTAGTTATGGCAAATTTCTTCAACATGTGAATGTCATTAACGTATTTAATTTTTCCATCATAAATGAAATTCAGTTTAGCTGGATACAGAATCCTGGGTTGAAAGTTATTTTGTTTTAGGAGACTATATGTCAATGACCACCATCTTCTAGCTTGAAAGGTTTCAGCAGAGAGATCTGCAGTCATTCTAATATTCTTCTCCCTGTAGGTTATAGTTTTCTTACACCTGGCAGCTTTCTGAATTTTCTCCTTCATATTAATTTTAGTGAAGTTAATTATGATGTGTCTGGGGGTTGCCTTATTCTGGTTGAGTTGTGCTAGGGTTCTGAAACTCTGTTATCTGAAGTTCAGAATCTCTTGAAATGTCTGGAAAGTTCCCCATCATAATCTCATGAAAAAGGGCCTCTGTGCTTTACAAAGCAACATTGTTGCCTTCAGGAATTCCTATAAGGTGAACATTAGTTTTCTTCGAATTATCCCAGAGCTCTCTGAGAGAATGATCCATATTTGTTCTCCATTTCTCTTCCTCTTTGAGCACGTGGGAGCGTTCAAAAGCTTTATCTTCAATGTCAGAAATGCTTTCTTCTGCTTGCTCCATTCTGTTACTGAGGGATTCTACTGTATTTCTCAGATCTTTGAGGGCTGAAAATTCTCATCTCAGTGTGTCAAAATCTTTGATTCTGTCTTTGAATTCATTCAATTCTTGAGACAACTTTTGAATGCTCCTTGAATTTCTAATTCCAAATTTACCTCCATTCTATTAATCTTATTTGCAATCCAAACTCTGAATTCAATTTCTGACATCTCAGCTATTTGTCTATGAATGAGATCTTCAGTTGTGTCCACCGCATTGTTCCTTGGGGGAGTTCATCTACTCTGGTTATTCATGTTACCGGACTTTTTCCGCTAATTCTGCCCCAAGATTATTTTACACCATTTGGCTAGATGAGCAGATAAGGTGAAGTTGGGTTGGGGGGCTCCTGGTGTAGAGCTTAACCAGCCCTTTACCCAAGAGCTGGGACTGGTTTCTGTAACGTTTTCCCTACAGCTTTGCAAAGGACCCGTACAGTGCTATGGCCTGAGACACTGGCGACTTACTTGGGGTGGTTGGGCTAAGTGGCTCTGTCTTGTTTTCAGCTGGTCTCTGTTCTACCCTAGTGAATTAGTTACTCTGGGTTGGAGTCTCAGCTGTAGAGAAATACGAGCAATTAAGTCACCACACCTTCCACGGGAAACAACTGGAAAAGGAAAATCAAACTTTCCTACAACCACACACTCAGGGTACCACTTTGGATAGTTCTTGGGTGATTGGTCCAGTCAGAGAGATCCAAATCAATTGTCCCAGACAGCACCTGGTCTCAAGTGAGGGAGTTCAAAAGGTCTCTGACAACTAGATAGCAAGAGTCTGCTGGCAGCCCGAGTATGACTCATTCTGGTGCTCCGTCAGAGGGACCCCTTCCCACTGCCCCCCCCAGCAAATGATTTAGTCTGGGAAGGTTGATGCCTCCTTCCCCACCTTGCACCTCTGTCACTGGTATCCTCGCAGGGATATGACCCAGTTCCCTCCAATGAGCAGATGCTCCAGGGGTTCTGCACCTGCCAGAGTCACAGAGAGATCTTATGTCTCCTCAGCCTGGCCTCCGCACTCTGCCACCATCCGGCAGGGGAAGCTGAGGCCTGACAACCTCAGGTGGTTAATGGAAGCTGGGGTGCTTCACTCAATTCCAGCCCTGCCCCTGAATGATATTGCTGACACTTATATTTGTGCAGTATTTGTGATTCTGTCCTGGCTATATTCCCCTGCAGACCAGGCACTGTTTGAGTTCACAGAAACTCCAACTCAGTCCCAGTCTGTGCTGCCCAGAGCTGGTGTTTCTGTTTCCTCTGCAGTCTGTGTTGGAGCAGGTATGGTTAGAGCTCACACTCAGCTAGCAGTTCCAGGCTCCGCCTGCTTTGTCTCAGGTATGATTCCCTGAGGGCCGGGTGTTTCTTAGGCTCACTAAAGCAGTCTTCTGGCTCAGCCCCAACCTGGGAGCACGCCATCTCTGTGCATGCTCACTAAAGCAGTCCTCTGGCTCAGCCCCACCCATGGAGTATGCCATCTGTGCGCGCTCGTCCTCAATTCTACCTCCTGCCATGCCCCACCCAGGCCAGTACTGCCTCAGGCATACCCTTTGCTCATGGGGTCTGCGTTACCATCCCAGATCTATTCCACCAGTGTCTGCCACCAAAGAAGACGCTTGGCTTTTTCTAGTTGCCCAGAGAGACAGGGAGCGTCCTTCCAAAATATCCCCAGGGGAGTGAGCCCTATTGTTCCCACTGGTGCCACTGCTGCTCTGTGCCAGGGGGCACTGCCTCTCCCTTTCTCGTATGGTTCCTTCAGTCCACCATTTTCTCCTTACTCCTGTGCCACAGAATGAGCACAGACCTGCAACAGCCCACGCCTTGTCCACACCTCTTGAGAAAATGCCCAAGAATCTGGACTCCATGGGGGACAGCCTTCCAGACCTCGGAGTGAGAGTGGAGGGGAGTGCTGGGAGTTCAGAACTGCAGGTAATGAATATACATAGTTTTACACAGTTTTGTGCCTGGCAGGAGAGTGCCATGGCATAAGAGTAGGGGAAGGAGGTCCAGTTTTTAGAGGGTCTCTCCTGTGGGATAAAATGGGAGGACGTTTGAACTCTGCTCACTTTTTTGTAGAAAGTATACTGTGAGCAGTTCTCATGGGAGGGGGGGACTCACATCTGCTTTGCTATGGATTTTGTACCTTTTGTTTGTATCTTTCAGGTTGCAGCTCGCCTCAGCAGGGTTGATGTGCATTCTTCAACCTTCTCTCTTGGCTCAGCTCCAAACCATCAACTTACTTGCTAAACTTCTGTCCTTTAAGTCTCCTTCTGGATGGGAGCTCTGTGGAAAGCTGGCTCCAGTCAGCCATCTTGCCTCTGCCCCCTTCCTTCTTTGTTTCTTTTCCTTTCATTTCTCTTAGCTTTACCCTTCTCTTCCATTTGACTGAAGCTCTGAGACAAGGTAATTTGAAGCAAAGAGGAAATGAGAAGCAAAAAGGAGGACAAGGAGGTGAATAAGTAGAAAGAACACATGAAGATGAACAAACAAAAATTTGGGTGACATGAAAAATCAAAACAACTCCCCTAAAGTACCAGGGGGCAACTACTGAAGAAGACTCCACCTATAAAGAATTAATGGATTTGACAGAAAGAGAATTTAAAATATGGATAATAAAGACAATAAAAGGAATGAATGAAAAAATGGAAAGACAGAACCAAAAGTTGGACAAGACATATGTAGAATATAGAAAGGATATGGCACAGCTTAAGGAAATGAAAGAGACAATCACAGAATGTGCAGTGGAAAGTATCAAAAATAGGATAGACCAGGGAGAAAAAAGAAACTCAGAGCTAGAGGATAAATTATTTGAGTTAGCCCAGGTAGTCATGGAGACAGAAAAGAAGAGAGGGAAAGCAGAATAGTCACTTAGAGAACTATGAGACTCCATGAGGCATTCAAACATATGAATTACAGGGATTCCTGAAGGTGAAGAAGATTGTCTCAAAGGATTGGAAGCCCTACAGGAGACGATAATAAATGAAAACTTCCGAAGTTTTACTAAAGGTCTGGACACACTCCTTTTAAATGTATATTGAACCCAAGGTGATCTCAACTCAAACAGAACTTCTCCAAGACACATCACAATGAACCTGTCCAAAGACAAGATGAAAGAAAAAAATGTTGCCAGCAGCCAGGAGTAAACACCAACTGACCTACAGAGGCAGAGCCATTAGGATGACAGGACACTTTTTAACTGAAACCTTCCAAGCCAGAAGAGTATGGTCATTCACTGTCAAGATTTCTAAACAAAACAATTTTTACCCCAGAATTCTGTATCCTGCTAAAAGAAGCTTCAAAATTGATGGAGAAACCATGTTTTGCGGATATACAAACATTGAGGAAATTCGCCACAATATGACCAGATCTATAGGAAATACTTACACCTGTTCTCAACACTGACCACCACAATGGGCCAACAGCAAAGTAAATACGCAGAAGTTAAAGGAAAAAACTTAGCTTCCACAATGGCGCAAAGGGTAAAACTATACAATGGACTTTCACAAAATAAGATGAACAGAACTCCACCATATTTATCAATTCTTTCAATAAATGTCAATGGACTGAATTCACCACTGAGGAGGCACAGGTTGGCTAAATGGATAAAAAAGTACAAGTCATCCACATGCTATATCCAGGAGACATAGCTTGCCTTGAAAGACAAATCAAGATTCAGGATTACAGGATGAAAAACAGCATTTCAAGCAAATAGAAATCAGAAGAAAGGAGGGGTTGTAATCTTATTTTTAATATTAGTGGATTTAAGGCAATTAACATTGAGAAAGATAAAAATGGACACTATATTGATCAAAGGAACAATAACAAGAAGACATTTCAATTTTAAATATTTATGCACCCAACTTAAATGCTCCCAGATTTAATGAAACAGAGCTTGATGGATCTGAGCAATATGATACCCCGTAATAGTCAGGGAGTATAACACACCTCTGACAGAACTGGACAGATCCTCTAAGCAGAAACTAAACAAAGATACAAGTGCTTAGGTTTGACCCTAGAACAAATGGGATTAATAGACTTATATAGAACACACCATCCCAAAGCTAAGGAACATATATTTTTCTCATCAGCTCATGGTACATACTCCAAAATCAATCACATCCTATGACACAAAGCCTCAGCAAAATCAAAAGAACAGAAAGTATACCTTGTATCTTCTCAGACCACAAAGCAATAAAGGTGGAACTCAACTCCAAAAAAAATGTCCATCCCCAAAGACTTATGAATTAAACAACCTTATGCTAATGATAGCTAAGAGGAAATCGTTTAACTCCTCAAACATAACAACAATGAAGACACAAGTTACTAAAACCTGTGGGATAGTACAATAGCAGTGTTAAAAAGGAAATGTATCACAATAAATGCCTACATTCAAAAAACAGAAAAAGAGCACATCAACAAAATCATGAACCATCTTATAGAATTGGAAAAAGAAGAACATTCTAATTCCAAACACTGCATAAGAAAAGAAATATTGAAAATTAAATCGGAGATTAATGAAACTGAAAACAAAAGAATCATTCAGAAAATTTTAATAAAACAAGGAGTTGGTTTTTTGAAAAAATAAATAAAATAGATAAACCTTTGGCCAGACTAACTAGAAATAGAAAAGTAAAATCTCTAGTAACCTCAATTAGAAACAATAAAGAGGAAATAACAATAGATGCCACAGAGATACAAGATATCAATTCTGAGTACTACAAGAAACTCTATGCTTAGAAATTTGACAATGTGGAGAAAATGGATCAATACCTGAAATCACACCCTCTCCCTAGACTTAAGAAGAAATAGATCTCTTGAACAGACAGATTTAAAGAATTGGGATTGATGAAACAATAAAAAATCTCCCAACAAAAAAATCCCCTGGTCCAGATGGTTTAATCCTAGCATTCTATCAAACCTTCAAAGAAGAGCTTATACTCATACTGCAGAAGTTATCCCAAAAAATTGAGAAGGAAGGACTCTTCCCCAACACGTTCTACAAAGGAAACATCACCTTGACACCAAAAGCAGGAATAGACCCAAAGTAAAAGGGAGAATTTCAGACCAATTTCACTAATGAATATAGATGCAAAAATTCTCAATAAAATCCTAGCCAACAGATTACAGCTTATCATTAAAAAATCATTCATCATGATTAAGTAGGTTCCATCCCAGGGATGCAAGTCCATATACAAGTCCATAAATGTATTCACCACATCAATAGAAGCAAAAACAAAGACCTTATGTTGTTCTCAAAACCTGCAGAAAAAGCATTTGATAAAATTCAGCATCCTTTTCTAATTAGAACACCTAAGAATTTAGGCACAGGTGGCATATTTCTTAATTTCTTAAACTGATCAAAGCTATCTATGACAAACCCACAGCTAATATTGTACTGAATGGAGTAAAACTGGAAACTTTTCCACTTAGAATTGAAACCAAACAAGGTTGTCCTCTATCACCGTAGTATTCAACATAGTGCTTTAAGTTCTAGCTAATACAATCAGGCAAGAGAAGGAAATAAAGGGCATCCAAATGGGGACAGAGGAGGTCAAACTCTTGCTCTTTGCTGACGATATGATCTTATACTTAGAGAACCCCAAAGGTTCAACCACAAGACTCCTGAAAGTCATCAAAAAACACAGTAATGTCTCAGGAAATAAAATCTATGTCCACAAATCAGTAGCCTTTGTATATGCTGATAACAGACAAGATGAGAAGATATTGAAGGACACAATTCCCTTCACAGTAGCCTCACAAAAGTGAAAGTCCTAGGACTATACATAACAAAAGAGGTGAAGGAACTCTATAAAGAAAATTATGAAACCCGAAGAAAAGAAATAGCAGAAGATATTACAAATGGAAGAACATACCATGCTCATGGCTGGGAAGAATCAATATTGTTAAAATGTCTATAAAACAATGTACAGATTCAATGCCATCTCCATTAAAATACCATCACCATACTTTCAAAATTTGGAAAAAACAATTCTTCATTTTGTATGGAACCAGAAAAAAACTTGTATAGCCAAGGAAATTTTTAGTAATAAAAACAAAGCCAGGGTTATCTCCCTACCAGACTTTAGGCTGTACTGGAGGCCATAGTGATCAAAACAGCATGATACTGGCACAAAAATTGAGACACTGACATTTGGAACTGAATAGAAAACCATGAGATGAAACTAATGTCTTATAGCCACCTGATCTTTCATGAACCAAACAAGAACATACACTGAGGGAAAAAAATCTCTATTCCATAAATGGTGTTAGGAGAACTAGATAACCACATGTAAAAGACTGAAACTGGACCTGTACCTCTCACCATTTACAAAAATTGATTCAAGATTGATAAAAGATTTAAACCTATGGCATGAAACAATAAAAATCCTTGAAGAAAGTGTTGGGAAAACATTTGAAGATATTGGCCTGGGGAAAGATTTTATGAAGCAGACTTCCGTGGCAATTACAACAACAAAAAACATAAACAAATGGGACTTGATTAATCTGAAAAGCTTCTGTACAACTAAGGAAACAACAGCCAAAGCAAACAGACATCCTTCAGAATGAGAAAAGATATTTGCATATCATGAATCGGACAAAAGCTTCATAACTAGGATCTATAGAGAACTCAAATTAATCAACAAAAAAAGACCAAATATTCCCATATATCAATGGGCAGCACACATGAATAGAACTTTCTCTAAAAAAGACAGATGAATGGCTTATAAACATGAAAAAATACTCATTGCCCCTAATCATCAGAGAAACCCAGATCAAAACTACTCTGAGATATCACCTACCCCACCACCGCCACCATGAGAATGGCCCATATCACAAAGTCTCAAAGCTGTGTATGCTGACATGGATATGGAGAGAAGAGAACACTTTTACAACTGCTGCTGGGATTGCAAACTAATACAACCTTTTTGGAACGAAGTATTGAGAATCCTCAAAGAACTCACATTAGATCTCCCATTTGACCCTGCAATCCCATTACTTGGCATCTACCCAGAAGAAAAAAAATCATTTTATCATAAGGACATTTGCACTAGACTGTTTACTGCAGCTCAGTTTACAATTGCCAAAATGTAGAAACAACCTAAATGCACACCAATCCAGGAATGGATAAACAAGCTGTGGTATTATGTATACCATGGAATACTATTCAGCCATGGATGGAGACTTTACATCTTTTCTATTAACATGGATGGAAGTGGAACACATTCTTCTTAGTAAAGCATCACAAGAATGGAGAAGCAAGAATCCAGTGTACTTAGTTCTAATATGAAGGCAGCAGATGAGCTAATACAAGGAGGGAGGTAGGGGAATGAGGCAGCGAGGAGAGGGGAGGACAGGGGGGAAGTGGGGACATGGTGTATGGCACACCTCTCAGAGGCAGGACACAATTACAAGAGGGACTTTATATAACAAATGCAATCAGTGTAGACTAATTGTACCCTCAACGAACCCTAAATGATAAGAAAAAGAAATGCACTGAAGGTAACCTAGTCATCTCTACCCTCATATTAATCTGAAAGAAAAAAAAAAAAAAGAAAAGAAAGAAAGAAGCTCTGTAAAGTCAGGAATATTTGTATGTTTGTTTGCTGCTGAATTCCTTAGCCTACATAATAGTACATGCTCAATAAGTATTTATTGAATGAATAAATTTACTGAATATACTAATATCTGTGATTGAGCTCGATGTTAGACCTAAAATAATAAACAAGACAACGCTATCTCTTGCAAGGGGTAAGGAAGGCAGGTCATCAAATGCATAGAGGAATAAATGACTTTAGGAAGTGCTATACAAGTGCTTCCTAAGAGGACCTCAGTGACCAAGGAGCTAGGGAAAGCCTCCTGGAGAAAGTAATATTTCAACTGTGACAAGAGATGAGGGTCACTGTAACAGCAACGTGTAAAGAGAAGGCAGAGAAAAAGGTATTAATAAAATTTAGATGTAGTCAGCTGTGTGCATTGCCACAGAGAGGCCACACCTATTAAAGAGAGAGACTTGAGGAACTATAGGCAACCCTTGCTAGAACACAAGTTTGACATTACTTTAGGGTTCACCATTATCCCAACTGTTTTAGTAGGTTAAAATGCTATTTCCATGTCATGAAAAAAAGCTTCAGAAAAGAAAGTTGTTTTATCCAGGGTTACCCTGAGGTAAGAGCATCTGGGTCCAATTCTAATGCAGTCCTTTAGTCATAAGACTTCCAGGGAAATACAGAACCCGAAGATTATCACCGTAACAGGTACTCTCTTCACTTTGTGTACTGGCATGCTATCTGACACAGAAAGACAGCATATACTGTTTATTCTGCTTAGAATGTTTTGCCTCGCCCCAAGCCTAAGAAATTGCTCCTTGTCCTTTAAAAGTTATTTTTTATGTTATCTCTCTCTCCAAGCTTTCACTGACCTCCCAGGCAGAGTTAAGTCTTAATTTTTCTTACCTTAGAAGATTTTCCCATCTTGAAACAAATACAGTTTCTGACCATGTCATATTGCTTACCTCACAATCATTTCCTTTTCTTGTATGCTTTGAAAAAAAGGATACATTTCCTGAACTAACAACTAAGCTTCAAATTATATGTGTAGTTTGTTTCTCAGTGATAATATATGCAGCTGAAAACAGATTAGTAAAAGAAAATCTCATTCCAAGATGAAGTAGTTAGCAGATGTACACAAGAATTTCACATAAAGTTTACACCCGTTTATCAAGTTGTGACCTACATAAGAGTATAACCCACTAATATAAGTCTGAAATTTTCCATTTAATTAAAAAAAATTATGAAAAAACAAATGGAAGGCCACATTCTTTTTCAACTTCCTGATGACAGTAATCGGTTAGTGAGGGGGAAAAAAATCTCCAAGACAAACAGGTGAAAACTCAATGTGCAGGACACTTACAGAGGAAAACAAGAGTCAAACAACACACTCAGTCTCTACCAGACTATATTCATTCTTGCTGATCATGAACAAAAACATGAGCCATGGAAAGATATTGAATTAGATAGAGTACTTAACTAGCTCTCTTACGGTTTTCTGTGTTCCTACCTTATTTCTCACACTATTGCAAAACAAGATGAGGCAGAAATAGACTTAGAACTCAGATGCTTTAGATTCTGCCTTTTGCTCAGGTCATCAAATGCTATGGTTTTCTAGCAAACAATGCAGATTTTAGGTTTATTTCTCCAAATTTAAAAGTAAGGAAATTTATTTAAATGTTTATATGAAGATATCCTTAAAAACTATCAATGACGATATCCTTAAAGGCTATCAATGTACTAGATTGTGCAGAACTTTGATTTCATATTTTTATAGTTTTCTTTTCACATAATACTCAAAAAGAATATACATTTTCAAGCATTCACTGTAGACACTAAAGACAAGGTTGCAAAAACATTTCTATTGAAAGCCATGCATTTTCTCTTGCTTCTAACCTTCTTAGAAATTTACCTTTTGTTTAAAAGTTCTATTTCAGCTAGAACCCAAGGAGAAATATTTTCCGTATTTAGAAAAGCCACTTTAAATCAATTCAGCTTTTTCTGAGTTACAGGAACTAGCCTAGAATTGCAGAAGAGAAAAACCCACTATTAACACATCCCTTACCCTCGAAGTCTGTTTCTGAGGTGAACTGCATAAGCAGTGATTAACACCTGAAAATTTCCAATTTCAAAAAGGAGAAATTCCTAAAAATGCAGATGACTGAAAATGGTCTGCACACTAAACTCTCTAGACTTTGAAAGGCTGATCAGTGAAGTTGTGTGAATAATGCTTTGTGAAGCACAGCTAAACACAACAAGCTGGGGCCTACCAGCTCCAGCCATGAGGAACAGACTAAAAGCTCCTTAAAAAAATCACTTAATTCTACAATCCATCTTCAAGCAAAAGAGATGCACCCTAGCCATTACATTTAAAACTCTCACGAGCTATCGACCTCTATATATATGACACTTGTCTTTCTTCATATTCCTATATTTGTCTACTTGAACTACTTATCCTACTATGTATGCAAAACAACTTGTTGGATCCTCTATGGCCCTGGTCTTGATCGCAGCAGAAAGGAACCAGGCGAGCCACGGATTAGAAGTACAAGCTTGTAGGAGGTGGGCTAACCTTGATTGCACAGTAGCCTCGAGCAGCCTCCACAGTAGCCTTTTATTGAGACAGAACAAGACAGGTAAGGGGAGTATTAGACAATAACTACGTGCCCAAGGCTCGCCATGGGCTCAGGTTCTCTCTCCGCAAGGAGCACTTGCAGACGAATTGGCCAAGGGCCCGCCCCTCAGCTGTAAATCATCTTGCTCAGAGGTCGTGTGGTTCTTGGCGTCCTCTACACAACCCATTTTCTTCTTTAAAAAGAAGCAGTATTCTAGGTTTTAGGGGGAGTATAATCTTTCTATTGTGGCTGACAACAGAAGTATAGATTGAATATTCCCAATCCAAAAATTCAGAATCAGAAATGCTCCAAAAATCTAAAACTTTGGGGGTACTAACATAACATTCAGAAAAATGTTATCCATCAAAATAAAATTTCTTCTTTTTCTCCAACTGGCATCAATAAAATTACAGCAATATTCAGTTTTCTAAAACCCAAATGACTTGTTTTCTAGTTCCATCTATACCATTTGTGCAGTAATTGTTTAAAAATGGCTTGAAAGCAATGAAAAATGCTAAACAACTCTCCACCCTGCTAAAACCATTGATATGACCTATTTCTTCTAATGAAATAAAGATCACAAGCACTACATGACTTTACTGGATTTAACAGTTTCAATGATCAAGTAGTTTATCTAATATCTTCTCCTCAGTTCAGATAATGGCTTTGAAACATAAACCATGTAGAATGAAAATCTATCTTTTAAGATATCCAGATCACCACATGAGCATTAGCAGGTATTAGTGCTAAGCAAGTCAGGGGCACATTTAAGGAAGGCTTTATAATGAAATAACTGTATACTTAAATAAATACTTCAAATGAAATTTTAGTTCCGTTACACAAGGCAAATCTATTCTTTTATAATAGATACGTATACAAAATTAGACAATAGTGACCTTTATAACAAAGATTAAGTAGCAATATCTGACACTTCTTTTTAATATATAAACTACAAACAAACAAGGCAAGCACTCTGTGCATATTTGCCCGGGCACATTGTTAGCCCCTTCAATTCAAACAGAGGGTTTTAAGTAAAGATGTTGAGAGATCCTGATGCCTATGCCCAGGGAGCGTTCTGTGTGGTGTAACAAATCCTGATAGGGCTCAGGGAAGTAAATTTGCTTTGGCATCATTTCTAAGGTTGCTTCCTGGAACAAAATTTGAGAATGTTTTATTTCTAGGAATTGGTAGGGAATTTTAAAAATTAATGTATTATCAATCCATTTGCCTATTAAACCTCCCTTTTATTAAGTAATACAAATCATGATAATGTAGCTAAAAACATTAATTCCCCAGAATACAAACACAGTATCACAGCTATATGCTCCAACTTCTCTCATACACAAGAGATCAATTAAAAGTGGAATGCAAAGTCCACTGGGTGGCACAAGACTAACCACAGGAAGAGTTATTCATACTAAAAAGTATTCCAGGTTTTGTTTTCTCATTTTAAAAAATATATTTAGATTACAAAATTAAAGCAAATAAAGTAACACTGCATAATTTAGCTGTCGTTTTCTACAAAATTGCTTATAACTGTAACCATAAAATGATAATAATTTACCATATGTGCAGCTGCAAAACTAAGAAAAGCACTGGTCAGTGCTGCTGCAAAATGTGAACCTACTACTCCCCCTGGTGCCCACAGAAATGAATTGCAATAAAATAAAAAGTTTGTTCCATTTCTTTAACAGAGCATGAAATTTCATACACATTTCTGCCATATCATTGGTTTAGAAAAGTCAAATTTGTTCCTGTGGACTTCATACATTTGTAAACAATTTTAGGATAATATGAATATCATTTCGTAAAAACTAGGTGTAAGCAGAAAACTACTCCCAGGTGACCTGAGCCCAGTTAAGAACACAAAAAATACATGCGAAAAGGCCTAGCATTTCTAGCATCTATCAGCTACCTCAGTTCACGTTGCATTAGGAGGCACACCCACCAACAGCTGATGTTACAACTTTTCATCCAATTTCAGTTACCTTCCCTCTGCCGATTTATAATAACTCACAAACTACAATCTGAAATGTTCACATCCACAAGTATACTTCAGATTTTTTGAGTGTAAAATGCCATATTCATTGCGGTATTAATGTATTTCTTAATCGCTTAATATATGTAGAACTGTTCTATCATTTTCATTAAGTTCCTTTTTATTCCCCCCCTTACTGTTTCATGACAAAATTTTTGAGTGTTGTACCCCTAAACCCATTTTCCCCATAAGCCCTATAAGGGTTTTTGGTCATAATATTGCAATGTGGTGATTTTTTAGGAGTGCATATACCTCTGTATAGCACAGCTGACTGTATAACAGTAGAATTTAAATCCCTCTACTATATATGCTTATGGATGAGGGTAATTAAGAATGAATATATAAGTTTTGTATTTTTAAAAAGTGTATTTTACACATCTATTTCCATGAGAATATTACTGACTTTTTTTTTCGTCCCTTTAAAAAGGTTCTCTCTTCAGGTATAGACTTTTTATAATTTAGCAGAAAAATTAATAAATATATATGTGTGTGTATATATAATATAAAACATTTTAATATACAGGGTATATATTAAATAGTAAACTATTTTAAATTACACACAAATTTTATGGCCACCCTATATATTAAATATATATATATATATATATGTTTTAAACTGTCACTTTTCCTATTCATGCTATTAATTACATTAAATTGTTTGTATGACTATTCTAATTTGACAACCAAGATCTTCCCATAGGTCTGAGGTAAGGATTTTTTAACTGATCAAAAAATAAGATGATTCTTTATTTTGTATTTATACATCATTAAAAATGTGAATTAGCTAAAAGTTACACATGAAAACCAAGCTGTCAAGGAGAGAGAATAAGGTTCAAGAGGAAATAACAAAAACAAACAAACAAAAAAACCCCACATAAACAAAAAACACATACACACAAAAAGAGCTGTTTTCCCCAGTGATAAATACACGTTCTTATTACATAGATTTTCCAATGTTTTGAAAAATACTACTATTACATCAAGATAAAAGGGAAGTCAGGAGAAAACCATTAAGAATTCATGATCTTTCCCTTAGTTAATAGTCTCGCTTATATCTAATGCTTCACAATTATAGCAAGCTTTGTTAATTGCACACTTTCCTTATCAAAGTACACTTTAGTATTAATATTTTGTCAACTTTGGATTTAACCTTCCCACATTATCAACCTGCCAAAAATAGAGAAAGAGAAGAATATACTCCCAACCAGGAAATCTAAAAGTGTTGTCCATGGACAGCAGCATTGGTATCACCTGAGAGCTTGTAAGAAATGCAAAATCCTGGGCCCTACTCCAGATGTGGGTCAGAGTCTGTATTTTATCAAGCTGGCCAGGTGACTAATGAACAGATTACAGTCTAAGGAGCACCAGCGAGAAGCACTGTTTAAGTCACTATGACAGAATTCCAGGTTCTGTTTCTACCTATCTTGTACTTCTAAAGTAAAGAAAAGCATTTATTGTGTCTCCAAAGTCCTAATTTTTTTAATAAAGCATTAATTGGAATCTTTTTTTTAAATTTGCCATTATTTTGTCAGACTTTCTAACTTCATTGGAACATAATCTGTTTGGATCACAATAAATAGAATATATTCACATATTTGTCTTTCAAAAGATATCTAAGATAAGATTGATTATATATGACTGAATATTAATTTGTAAATTTTATTACATAACTATATATAAAAATTAGCCTTTTTTTCTATAACAAGACAACAGACATTTATTCAATAAAAAGCCTAGTGATCATTTTCAATATGCACAGATGCAGAAAAAGCATTTGACAAAATTCAACATCCTTTCATAATAAGAATTCTGAACTAGGCACAGAAAAAATGTATATCAACACAATGAAGATCATATACAAAAAGCCCACAGCTAATATCAGACTTGGTGGTAGAGAGTGAAAAGCTTTTATTCTAGGATCATAAATAAGACAGGGATGACCATTACCATTATTTCTACTCAAAATAGTACTGGATGTTCTAAACAGACCAGTTAGACAAGAAAAAGAAATAAAAGGCAGCCAAACAGAAAAGGAAGAAGTGAAATTATCTCAGTTTGCTAGTGATTTTATATATGGAAAATCCTAAAGAATCCACCAGAAACCTTTTAGAGCTCATAAACAAACTCAGTAAAGTTTCAGGACAGAAGCCACAGAAAAATAAGTAGTGTTTCTTCACACTAACAGACTATCTGAGAAAGAAATGAAGAAACCAATTCCATTCACAACAGCATCAGGAAAAAAACTATTCAGTAGTTTATTTAACAAAGAAGGTTAAACACCTGTATTCTGAAAACTATAAAACACTGATGAAAGAAATACTTGATGACACACATAAATGGAAAGGCATCCTATGTTCATGGATTAGAAAAACTAATATTGTTAAAGTGTCCATATTACTCAAAGTGAGCTACAGATTCAATGCAAGCCCTATCAAAATTCCAATGTCATTTTTCAAAAAAATAGAAAAAAATAATCCCCAAATCCACATGGAACCACAAAAGATCTTAACTAGCCAACGCAATCTTGAGCAAAAAGAACATAGCTGGAGGTATCATACTGACTTAAAAATCTACTACAAAGCTATAGAAATCAAAACAGTATGGTATTGGCATTGAAACAAACACATGGACCAATGAAACAAGATAGACAACCCAAAAATATACCCATGCAATATAATCAATTGATTTTCAACAAAGATGTCAAGAACACATAATGGAGAACACAGTTCTCTTCTATAAATGCTGATGAGAAAACTGGATATACATGCAGAAAAATGAAATTAAACCCTTACCCCTCACACAGTATTAAAAAAACCACACACACCTCAAAATCGATTAAAGACCTAAACTAATTCAAGACCTGAAACAAAAAACAGTAGGGAAAACATTAGGGAAATGCGTCATGTCATTGACCTGGGCAAAAATGTCTTGGATGTGATCCCCAAAGCATTGGCAACAAAAGTAAATAAAAGACAGTTATATGAAAAAACATTCATCATCAGTAATCATCAGGGGTATGGAAATTAAAATAACAAGGAAGTATCACCTCATACCTCTTAGAATAGCTATTATCAAAAAGATGAAAGATAACTATTATCAAGGATGTGGTGAAATGGGAGCCTGTGTGCTCTGTTTGTGTGAATGTAAATTAAGACAGCCATTATGGAAAACAGTATGGTGGACACTTCTATTTTTAGTTTTCCTGAGAAAAAACTAAAAATAGAATTACCATATGATCCAGCAATCCCATTTCTGGGTATACATTCAAAGGAACTGAAGTCAGTATGCTCAAAAGATATGTTCACTGCAACGTTATTCACAGCAGTTAAGATACTGAATCAATCTGGTGTCCATCACTGGATCTATGAATGAAGAAAATATGGTACAAAACGGAATACTAGTCAGACTTGCAAAAGAAAGAAATTCTATCATTTGCGACATGGATGATCCTGAAGGACACTAAAGTAAAATAAGCAGGCAGAGAAAGACAAGCATCACATGATCTCACTATGTGGCATCTTACAAAGTCAAAGTCACAGAAGTGAGAGAGTAGTGTGTGGTAGTTATCAGAGGCAGGTAAAAAAAGGTAGATGAATAAAGAGAGATGTTGATCAAAGGGTACAACATTTGAGAAGAAAAATAACCTGCAGTGATCAATCGAACAGAATGGTAACTATAATAAATAATAACACACTATCTAAAAACTACTAAAAGAGCGGATTTTAAATATTTTCACTACAAAAAATATGTATGTGAGGTAACATATGTTAATTATCTTGATTTAATCTTTCCACAATGTAAACATTTATCAAAACATCATACTGTAATCTATAAATATATAATATATACAATTACTATTACAAAAAAAAAATAACCTTAGCAACTCAAATTTATGTCACATGCCTAGAACATATCTTATAAATTAGGTGAACATTTAAAAAAATAAGAATTAACATTTCTTCCCCAATTGTATATAAATGCACCAAAACTAAGTGTCCTAGTTATAATAAATTTAAATCCATAGAAAAAAAGGTTTGAAGGCTAGAGCCTATAATTCCACACTTTGGGAGGCCAAGGTGAGAAGATCACGTGAAGCCAGGAGTTTGGGACCATTCTGGGTAACAGAGCAAGACCTCGTCTCTACAAAAAATTTTTTTAAAAATTAGCTGGGTGAGGTTGTGAGTACCTGTTGTCCCAGCTACTTAGGAGGCTGAGACAGGAGGATTGTTTGAGCCCACAAATTTGAGGCTGCAGTGAGTTATGCTACTGCACTCCAGCCTGAGCAACAGAGCTAGATCCCATTAAAAAAGAAAAAAGAAAAGGTTTGACAATGGAATCTCTATAAGGTTCCTTGTGATAGGATTATTTACCACAGCATTTTGCTGAAAATCATCATACCTCTCACTAATTCATGCATATTGCCACATAACGTAAAATGTCAAGAACCCAGAAATTCTTTGATAAAATGACCTCTGTTCTCTCAAGCTATCTCTCCTGATAGTTATGTACGTAAAGCATACTAGGATGGCTCATTAATTAGGACAAGGAGCTGCAAAGTTCTGAGGGACATACTCTTTCCTAATCTGCTTTTTACAAGTCTTTGGTGTATGCGGTGAATAATCCTAAGGAAAGATGAGCCACTTCCCATAAACATATTTAGCAATAACAACAAAAACAGTGAAAAAAAGACTAATATCAAACCAAACCAAAAAAAAATAAAACCCCCACTACTAACTATATGCTTCCAAGATAGTACAAGGAATTAAAGGCCATATGCTATCTGGAATAGCAATGATGGCATTATTTAGGCCTTTTTTTAAGAAGGAAAGGGGTAAATGCCTTTGTTATTTAAGATATAAGCTGAAAGGCTAATAAAAAGGGAGATCTAAATTTGCTGTTTTTAAGTGATGCCAGGTCTGGGAAAAAGGAGAAGGGGGAAAAGTGGGGACTTAGAGATCTCATTTTGGGTGGACAATTTCTACTCAAATATCAGCAAACTTTTTCTATAAAGGGCCAGATAATATGTTTAGTAGGGTTTATGGCAGGATACATGTAATTCTGCCATTGTAGAGCAATGTAGCCACAGACATATGTAACCAAGTAAGTGTGGCTCTGTTAAAATAAAACTTTATGTACAAAAATAAGCAGTATTTGACCTTTAAGCCATAATTTACCACATCCTGCTTAGCCTGAGAACTAGGAAGACTATGACTCTAACTACCTTGGGGTTTCTAAGAAAAATAGATTGAAAAAAGGATAAGTAAAAATTAGTTGGTCTCTGGAAATAAGATGGTTTCAGATCACTGTGCCAGACTATAGTAGAGATTAGACCTTTGAGAACTAACTTACTAATGTGTAAATAAAAGTGCATATTTTATAGGCCTTATTTTTATCATATTACCACAACATATGCTTTTCCATTCTCCAAGCTTATTCTTTGTTACCTTTAAATTTTCATTAATTTATTAAATTAAGAAACTAGTCTTCAAAGAATAAAAATTACTCTGACAAAGATGGTAATATAAAAGCATAAACTATATGAAATTTAGAATTAGGAGACTAAAACAGAAGAGATAGCAGAAGAAAAAAGAGAGGAAGAGTGGAAGAAAAGGCTAAGAAAAAGATATGCTAGGACATAATTTAAAAAAATAGATCTTCAATCTATGTATTGTTTGTTTTTCTTAGAAACTGGGTCAATGTCCACTAGCCCAAATTACATGGGCTGAATATAAATCTAATTAGGGGGAGATTAGGGCTAAAGAGTTAACAAGACATTTGAGGAAAAAGGATATCTCTTCTCAGAGCAATTCTTGTTACCAAAGTCAAAGTTAAATACTATTTAACTTTGAAAAACCATTTTAAAACATAAACATTTGAAAACTTTGCCTTAATTATTTCCTTACCTATTTTTGCAATCCCTTTATGTTGTGTCCACAGTTTGCAAACTTTCTGTAGTCTATGTTTTTATAATTCTTCTTACAAATGATACTAGGCCCAAACTTCACAGTGGTTTTTTCCTAGTGTTTGGCAGAAACAGAAGAATGAAGAAAAAGGAAAAGACAGACGTAGATTTAAAGTTTTAAGAACAGTATAGATCAAGAGATCTTTTTTCTTTATTGTGAGGATTCAGCAAAGACCCTGTCTCTGGGCTAGCTGTGTATTTATTTTATATATTTAGCAGGGGAAGGCCAAACCCTATGTCATAGTTCTTGTTGGGCTTGTATTTTCCATTTAAAGTGTATCTTAAATTAGCTATATCAATCAAACTGATTTACTTCTTATTTATCTCATTTTAAGTTATGTATGATTTTAACATAAACAGAGGATGGAACAGAGTGACCCAGTCCGAAGGCAAGACACCAGAAGTAGACCTATTTAGACCATTTTTGGGAGTGATTAGACACCTGGAAATTTGTGGCGGTGAGCCTGGCCATGTCATATTGAGAAATGGAAAAAAAGAGGACACTTTATCTCACCATGGCAAGAAGCGCTCTCTCAGTGAGATAAGGCATTCTTGCTAATCTCCAGCCTGTCTGGCCCCTTATCTATAACTGTTTCTAATTCCTAGCTTCAACTCTCCTGAACAGGGCAGCTGTGCCACCTCCCAGGTCGTGCTGGGAGAAAAATGGAACTTCAATACCTGTTAAAGTAATACCTATTACTTTAAAAGACCAGATTACAGCTGTAACTCTTACTAAAGTCTAACTAAAAAACCCTCAGTATTATAGTCATAATTTAAATGGGTCCATACTCCTCTTAATGAACGTTCTCTTCAATCTCTAATCTCTTCTATGCATCCTCTACATTTTCGTAATTCAATTCCTAAGCTACTTATAATAAACTATTAAAAGTTAATTTTAAACTTGTCAAATCATTATGTCTAACACTATAAATACATCAAGATACAACTCTTCCCTTAAATATCCACTTTTCCACCCACAAACTATCATGAAGCAAACACTGTTTCCTACACCAAAAACAGTTGGTAGATCAGGTACTGATTCCTATGGGGAAATGATAGAAGACCCACTGATCTGTGTCATTTAACCCAAATTTAAACAAAGAAATGAGGAATCTACTCTAGAAAATAATAATTCATTGGTGGGGAAACAGATCTTGAATTGAATTTGGGAGACACTTGCCGTATGATATAAGACTTTTGGATTTATTAGTATGTTCCTGTCTGATTTTTTGCAAAGATAGTTGTAATGACCTCTTGTTCGTAGGCATTAACTTGAATATCAGTAACAAAGAAGGATAATGGTGTGATTCTAATCAAAAGCTACATCAAACCCAAAAGATTGAAACAGAGATTAGGAAAATTTTGCAAAGGACGAAGAAAAGAAAGAGACCAATTTATTTATCCTTTCCCCTCAGACTAATTCTAGAAAGTAAACAAAACTGACAAAACTGAAGAAATTTTGCTTTTTTCTTACTTATTCTTATACCCTCAATTTCTGACTGATTTTCTGCTATTCTACTATTGAAGTCTAAAAGTCCAACCTGAGGGTAAAAAGGACACATTAAAAAAAAAAAAAGCCAGATGCAGTAGTTGATGCCTACTACTGTTGGAGGCTGAGGTAGGTGGATCGCTTCAGCTCAAGAGTTTGACACCAGTCTGAACAACAGTAAGAAAAAGAAAATATTAACTGTGCATAATGGTGCATGCCAGTGGTCCCAACCACTCAGAGTCTGAGGCAGGAGGATCACTTCAGCCCAGGTGTTTGAGGACAATGATTCCACTGCACTCTACCAGGGTGACAAAGCAAGACTCTGTCTCAAAAGGAAAGTAGAAGACAATGACTTAGTATGAACATAAAACCCATGTACGGTGAAAAGCGAGGGATGAATATATTGTCATCACTTTTACACTGAATAAAAATGAAATTTGAATAGGGATTCTTTCCCCCAATGCATGTTTTTGTTAGGCTTATCAAAAAATCAAATGATGAGTGTGGCTGGGTTCATCTCTAGATTCTCTATTCTATTCCATATATCTACATCTCTATTTTTAAGCCAGTACCATGTTCTTTTGATCACTACAGATTTGCAGTATAACCTGAGGTCTGGTAGTGTGATGCCTCTAGTTTTGTTTTTATTTCCAAGTAGTGTATTGGCAATTAGGGGTTTTTTCTGATTCCATATAAATAAAGTACTATTTTTTCAAGTTCTTTAAAGTAAGACGACATTGGTGCTTTGATAGGGATTGCATTAAATCTATAGATTGCTTGGGTGGTATGGACATTTTAACAATGTTCATTTTTCCCAGCCACGAGAATGATATGTTTTTCCATTTGTTAACATTTTCTGCTATTTATTTTCTCAGGCTTTCATAATTCTCTTTATACAGATCTTTCATGTATTTTGTTAGATAAATTCCCAGGTATTTCATCTTTTTTGGCACTACTATAAAAGTAATAGAGTTCTGGACTATCTTTTCAGCTTGACTATTTTTGGCATATATAAAAACTACTGATTTGTAAGTATTGATTTTGTATCCCGAAACACTGCTATATTCCTTGATCACCGCTAAGAGCTTTGTCGTTGAGTCCCTGGAGTTTTCCAGGTAAAGATCACATCATCTGTCAAGAGTGAGATTTTGACCTCCTCTGACCCTATATTTGATCCCCTTCTCTTGCCTGAATGCGATGGCTAGGACTTCCATTACTATGTTGAATAGCAGTGGTGACAATGGGGATCCTTGTCTAGTTCCAGATTTGAGTGAAAATGGTTTCACTTTTACTCCATTCAATATGATATTGGCTGTGGGTTTGCTGTAGATGGCCTCAATCAGTTTAAGAAATGTCCCATCTTAGCCTATTTTCTTAAGAGTTCTAATCATGAAAGGATGCTGGGTATTATCAAAAGCTTTTTCTGCATCAATTGATAGAATGGTGCTGGGACAACTGGCTAGCAACCTGTAGAAGACTGAAACTGGACCCACACCTCTCACCACTATAAAAATTGATTCACAATGGATAAAAGATTTACATTTAAGACATGAAACTATAAAAATATGAGAAGAGAGTGTAGGGAAAATGCTTGAAGATATGGGGCTAGGAAAATATTTCATGAGGAGGACTCCCCTGGCAATTGAAGCAACACCAAAAATATATTACTGGGATTTGATCAAGCTAAAGACCTTCAGCACAGCTAAGGGCACTACAACAAAAGCAAACAGACAGCCTTCAGAATGGGAGAAGATTTTTGCATGTTATGATTCCAACATAGGTCTGATAACTAGAATCTATACAGAACTCAAATTAATCAATAAGAAAAGATGAAGAGACTTGAACAGAAACTTCTCTGAAGCTGACAGGCGAATGGCCAACAAATACATTAAAAAAAAAAAAGCTCATCGTCTTTAATCATCAGAGAAATGCAAATCAAAACCACTTTGAGATATCACCTAACTCCAATACGATTAGTCCACACCACAAAGTCCCAAAAGAGCAGACGTTGGCATGATTTGGAGAAAAGGGAACACTTCTACACTGCTGGTGAGAATGCAAACTAATATAGCCTTTTTGGAAAGAAGCAGGGTCTGGATCTTGACTAATGTGCAAAATGCAAGGGTATATTTCTAAACAACTAAGAGTAAACTGTAAATGTCTTATCACAAACAATAAGTGCAGTGATGGTTATATTAATCAGTTTGATTTAAGCATTCTATACTATATATCAAATTATCACATTGTACCCCCTAAATGTATAGTTATGATTTAATAAAAAAAATTTAAAAAGAAAAAAATTCATATTAGTGGAAAAAAATGGAATTTTAAGCCAGCTACAACTAATTCTATAAGCAAAAGGAATAGTGTATCATCCAAAGCATCTATTTTCTTGTTCACCTCAGAGCAAATGACTGACAATATGTTATGGAGCTACTTCCCAAGATTTACTGTTGAATTTCATTTCTCTTCCTTGATAATTTAATAAATGTCAGTGAAGGAAATACTTAAATAAAGTCTCAAACTTTTTCTAATGCAAATTGAAAGATTGATTATTAGAAATGTTTATGGTTACTGAAGTGTCTAATATGGTCTATGTTATAAAGACATTAAGAGTATCATAGCTTTTTTCAATAAAAACTCCTTTTGTCCATATATATTTTTCCTCTATGCTTCCTTAAAGATGTAAAACAAGCTGCTTAAAATTAGGGAAAAGATGATTACATTTAAGTGCATATGGTTTAAATCTTTTATAACTGATTTTGTTAAATTATACATGATGCTTTCTTTGAAATATAATATGCAAGGTGGAATTTTATAAGCAAATAATTCTCATATAGAATATACAAAAGCATACATAAATGAACTATTAAATGTTAAAAAAAATCTAAATTTAAAAAAATAAAACAGCCAAACTTGGTAATTTTCAAAAATTTACATCACAGTATATATTTCCTGTAGCAAAAAAACAGCAAAATTATTGCAAAATGGTACATTTCTGACCACTTTCTGACTTAAAATAAATCTGTAGTAAATTAATATTTTACATTTCTAAAAGCCAGAGGGAAAAAGAATGTTCAAATATAGGCTAGTACTAACCTACCTTAAAGCTTAGGACAACCAGAAATAGAAGTCCTCTCACCATTTGCACAGAAAAAGGTCAGGATGCTGAGAATTGTCTTTATAAACCTAAATTATTGTTTATGAGTTTTGCAGGGGACTTTGGAATGATGTTGAGTAAAAGCAAAAGAAATCCATGGTGACAGTCCTAGTGACTACCCTACTTTTCAAATATGTATATAGTAATATACTGAATGACATAAACACACAGGCATATTAATTGGAAATAGTAGGCAGCAAACACTGGAAGCTATGTGGCGAAGTGTGGGGCCCTAAACTTAAAAGAAAAATGTCCACTTTTAATATTCACAACTCCATTGTGAGTTGCTATGGAATTGTTATAGCATTAATGTCATACCACAATATTCAGATTTATGTTGAAAGTGTGTTCTTTATTTACCTTATATTTAAATAAAGAAGAATTAAGGCAAAAACAAGTGTCCACTGCTGTTACTAATTTAATTCAAGGGTAGAACAATAATTACAAAGTGGATTCTGTAAGTAAATGCAGAGCATTATAGGAGGTCCATTCTGCTAACACTACAAAATCAAACCAGCATTAGCACAACTAACTTGATTACAACAGCAAACTTTATACCCATCCTTGTAGTACTCAACATGCCCATTAAAGAACATGCTCCTATCTTTTCATGTATTATAGTAACTATAATTTTAAAATTATTATTATTAGTAGTAGTAGTATTAGTATTATTTAGAGACAGAGTCTCATTCTATTGCCTTTGGTAGAGTGCTGTAGCGTCACAGCTCACAGCAACCTCCAACTCCTGGGCTTAGGCGATTATCTTGCCTCAGCCTCCCGAATAGCTGGGAATACAGGCACCTGCCACAATGCCCAGCTATGCTTTTGTTGCAGTTTGGCCGGGGCAGGCTCAAACCTGCCACCCTCGGTACATGGGGCTGGCACACTACCCATTGAGCCACAGGCGCCGCCCTTAAAATTATTTTTTAAAACTACTATTACTAAATTCAAAATTAGAAAATGTCTATGCTGTTTAGAATACAAAAAGTCTCAAGAAAATGTTGCTTCCACACTAACAATGATGGAGAGCCAGACGATGTACAAACTATTATTTTTTTTGAGCCCAAAGAAAGTTGACATCACCACTCAACCAGGTAAACTGAATGCCAAAGAGTGAAAAGCCTAAGGAGCGACAGGACAAAGAAGCCAAGGAAAGAGGTGGCCATAAAAAGCAGATGCAAATTAAATATCTAAAATTTTTTAATTGTGTTCTAAAAGGCTGAGTGTGAGCTAGTGTGACAATTGAGACATTCCTGGGAGCAAGAGACACAAGAGGAGTATGCATTCACTCACTAGACCTTTTTCACAGGCTTCTACCATGGGCTTATGAGAAATAATGCTAAGGTGGGAGGACTGTTCGAGCTTGAGAGTTTGAGGGTGTATGAGCTATGATTGTGCCACTGCACTCCAGCCTGGGAGACAAAGCACCACCCCATCTTTAAAAAAAGAAAAAAGAAAAACAAACAATGAGCTAGGAACAAGAGATCTCAGAGAGTCATGTATATGTACAAAACTCTGCCCATTTCTTGAAACTTTCTTTAGTAGAAAACAATGTTTAGAAGAAAACAATGCTAAGAAAAGGTCAGGAAACATTCCTGCCTAATTGTCATACTCAGGTTTAGGCTGTTACATAGACTGGTTAGCTTATAAACAACAGAAATTTATTTCTCACAGTTCTGGCAGCAGGCAGCCTGGAATCAGGGTACCAGTTTGGGTTTTGGCGAGGGTTGCAGACTTTTCCAGGACAGAAAGAGGGCTAATCACCTCTCTGGGGTCTACTTTTTAAAGATACTAATCCCATTTATGAGAGTTCTATCCTCAAGCACTACTTACCTCCAAAGGATCTACCTTCCAATAATCACACTAGAAATTAAAATTTTAAAATAGACCTACACACAACCTAGAAACAGTAACAGGAGGAAACACCTGTCAGCATTTCAAGATTCACACTAAGCACAAGGCGGCAAAAGCCTACCAAAGGAGAAATTTAAAGTCATGTACATTTGGTCAGGCGTGGTGGCTCACACCTATAATCCTAGTACTTTAGGAGGTCAAGGCAAGTGGATTGCCTGAGCTTAGGAGTTCAAGATCAACCTAAGCAAGAGTGAGACCCCACATAAAAAAAAACAAACAAAAAAAAAAAAAAACAGCTGGCTGTTGTGGCAGGCAACTGTAGTCCCAGCTACTTGGGAGGCTGAAGCAGAGGATCGCTAAAACCCTAGGGTTGCTGTGAGCTGTGATGCCAAGGCACTCTATTGAGGTTGACAAAGGAAGACTCCATGAAGGAAGAAAAGAAAGAAAGGAAGGAAGGATATTCTTTCACATATTCTTGAGATACTTTACTAAGTAGGATATGTTCCAGCTCCATCCATGTAAACGTGAAAGAGGTATTAAATTCTCCATCTTGTTTTAGGGCTGCATAGTACTCCATGGTATACATATACCACAATTTATTAATCCATTCATGGGTCATTGGGCACTCGGGCTTCTTCCATGATTTGGCTATGATGAATTGAGCTGCAATGAACAATCTGGTGCAAATATCTTTGCTATAAAGTGATTTTTGGTCTTTTGGATATACACTTAAGAAGAATTGCAGGATCAAACAGCAGGTCTACTTTTAGATCCCTGAGTATTCTCCATACTTCTTTCCAAAAGGGACGTATTAGCTTGCATTCCCACCAGCAGTGCAGAAGTGTTCCCTTTTCTCTTAAACCAACATGTCCTTCATGCTCAGCAGATGATTTCA